>PISX010002550.1:0-100794 GCA_004024625.1 Mellivora capensis | reverse complement strand
GAGAGGGTAGGAAAAGAAGAAAAGAAACAAGATGGGATCGGGAGGGAGACAAACCATAAGTGACTCTTAATCTCACAAAACAAACTGAGGGGTGCTGGGGGGAGGGGGGTCGGGAAAGGAGGGTGGGGTAATGGACATTGGGGAGGGTATGTGCTATGGTTAGTGCTGTGAAGTGTGTAAACCTGGCGATTCACAGACACGTACCCCTGGGGATAAAAATACATTATATGTTTATAAAAAAATAAAAAAATTTAAAAAACAAAAAAACAAAAAACCCAGATAACTGAGACAAGTGACGGAGCTGAATATAGACACTATGAGCTGAATATAGGGGACCTGGCTCCTGGGGGACCTGGCTGGCATCTGATTCTTGATCTTAACTTAGGTCTTGATCTCAGAGTCCTGAGTTTTCAACCCCATGTTGGGCTCCACACTCTCCCACCCCCGCAAAAAATACAGAAAAAAGAAACTAATATTCCTGTATTGATTTCCAGAAGCATCTCTTAATTTTCTGTTGTTAATAAAGACTAGTAACACCTTAAAAAAAAAGCTTTCCCTCCAACAATGCACTCCTAAACAGATTTTTCAGACCGCTATCTTCACCATCCTACAAAAATAAACTTGTTCTTAGTACTTAAAAGGTTTCTATTAAATCACTCCAAAGTTCAGAGAAAATCGGCGCTTTGTACTTCAATTAATAGCTTTATTGAAGTATAACTGTTGGTGGGTTGAGAACACTTAGGAGTTAACCCCTTTACCAAATTTCAAGTATAAAATACAGTATTGTTAATTACAGTCACATTGCTGTATATTAGCTCTCCAGAATTTATTCATATCTTGCATAACTGAAACTTTGTATCTTTTGGCCAATATCTACCGATTTCACTCACCTCTCAGTCCCTGGCAACCACCATTCTACGCTCTGTTTCTGTGAGTCTGACTGTTTTAGGTTCCACATACGAGTGAAGTAATGCAGTATCTGTCTTTCTGTGTCAAGCTTATTTCACTTAGCACAAGGTTAAGGTTAGGTTCATCCATGTTGTTGCAAATGGCAAGATTTCTTTCTATATTATGGCTCAATAATACTCATTGTGCATGCATGACATAGAAGAATGCATATCATTCTTGATAACTAGTGATGCTGTGTACCTTTCAAATATCTGTTGGCCCGTTGTAGGTCTTCTTTTTAGAAATGCTTAGTTAGGTCCTTCACGTTTTAATTTTTTTTTATTTTTTTCACTTTTTAAAAATTGGGTTATTTGGGTTTTTGTCATCGAGTTCCTTATATGTTTTAGATATTAACCCCTTATCAGATATATGGTTTGCAAATATTATTTCCCATTTCACAGGCTCTACCTTTTCACTCTGTTGAGTGAATATATAAGTAGTGCATATATTTGTTCTGCAGAAACTTTCAGTTTGATGAAATCCCACTTGCCTATTTTTGCCTTTGTTGCCACATCCAAAAAAATCATTGCCAAGTTCTTCAAAAAGCTTTTTTCCTACATTTTACTCTAGTAGTTTTACGTTTTTAGGTCTTACGTTTCAGTCTTTAATCCATTTTGAGTTGATTTTTGTATATGGTGTGAGTAAAGGGTCCAAATTAATTTTTGTACATGTGGATATACAGGTTTTCCAAAATCATGTATTCATTTTATAGTGGATTCTCAGCACTCTTGCTGAAGAACATGTGGATTTATTTCTGGCCTTCACTGGTCTAGATGTCAATTTTTTATGCCAGTATCATACTTTTTGATTACAGTAGTTTTATAATAGTATTTAGAAACCAGTCAGTGTGATGCTTCCATCTTCATTCTTGCTCAAGATTGCTTTAGCTATTTGGGGTCTTTTGTGAATCCATATGAATTTTGGGATTATTTTTTCTATTTATGTAAAAAATGCCATGGGGGGGGGAGCAACTGGGTGGTTCAATCAGTTAAGTGTCCAGCTCTTGATTTTGGCTCAGGTCATGATCTCATGATCCTGGGATCAAGACCCACACTGGACTCCGTGCTCATTTAAGAATCTGCTTGTCTCCCTCTACCTCTGCCCCTCTCCTCTCTCTCTCAAATAAATAAATAAGTTTTTTTTAATGCCATTAGGATTTTAATAGAGAATGCACTGACTCTTTAGATCACTTTCAGTAGTACGGACATTAATTCTTCGAATCTATGAACCTGGCATGTCCTTCCATTCTGTCTTCCTTAATTTCCTTCATCAATATTTTATAATTTTCAGGGGACAAGTCTTTGACTTTGGTTAAGCTTATCCCTAAGTATTTTATACTTATCCCTAAGTATTGTGAATGGGATTTTATTCCCTATTGGGGTAGTTTGTTTGTGTATAGAAACTTAACTGATCTTTATATATTTGTTTTTTATTCTGCAACTTTATGAAATTTATTAGTTTTAAGTTTCTTGTTGTTGTTGAGTCTTTAGGGTTGTCTACATACGTGATGTCATCTGAAATCTGAGATAAATTTTACTTCTGATATAGAGGACTTTTCTTTCTTTTTCTTGTATGACTGCTCTAAGACTTCCCGCACTGTGTTGAACAGAAGTGGCAAGACTGGGTATTTTTGCCCTGTACTGCATCTTAGAGGGAAAGCTTTCAGTTTTTCCCCCGTTCCTTCTATACCTGTTTTGTTGAATTTTTATGCTTTTCTGCATTAACTAAGGTGATCATGTGGTTTTTATCATCTTTCATTCTGCTAATGTGGTGTATCAACTTGATTTATTTGCATATGTTGAAACATCTTTATATCCCAGGGATAATCACATTTGTATACTTGTTAATGGTCTGTAATCCCTTTAATGTGCTGTTGAATTCAGTTTGCTGGTATTTTATTAAAGATTTTCGCATCCCTGTTCGTTAAGGGATATTTGCCCGTAGTACTCTAGCTTTATGCGGCTTTGGTATCAGGGTAATGCCGGTCTCATAAAATGTGTTTGGAAGTGTTCCCTCTTCTGTGTTAAAAGGGTATTAATTCCTCTTTGAATATTTGGTAGAATTTACCTATGAAGCCATCTAGTCCTGGGGTTTTTCTCCCATTCTGTCATCTTGCAGATGTCGCTCTACATGTAATTTATAGTTTATGACAGTAGTTATTTCCCTCATGGATATGAGTATTCTTTTTAAAGTTATTTTTTCATGTTTTTGCATGGTGGGAGGTTGGCTTTATCTCTAGATATGTAATACCTAGAAGCTTTAGGAATGTTCCATTTAGGAACGGAAGGATCTGGTGCAATTGGGACATTTTTTTTAAACTAATGGCTTACAACATCCCTAAGATAACTGAGGACATTCCACTGTTATTCCATTTGAGAAAGATAGGAGTATAAATATCAAAAAGGATGTTTATTAATGCAAGGTATACAAGTGTGTATATATATATATATACACACACACACAAATACATACACACACATATTTATATATGCACTACCTCTATATTTGCAACACACACACAGACACACACACACTTGCAATCAGCCCCTGAAGTAAAACCCATCATTATAAGCAATTAAATGTTAAAGTAACTCCCTTGCATTATTATATAACTTTAAGCTGTTCTCAATTGGAGAAAAAATGATAGAATGCTCAGTGTTTCCATTATTTAATCATTCATTCAATGTTCATTCTGTTCCTATCTTATATTTTTCTGTTTCTGTCCAGGTTGTCCTTTTCCTTTATGGATTCTTAGGTCCCTTAAATTGCCTATCACAATGCCGAATGCCGCACTACAGTCTTGACCACTGAATACATTTGAGAATCTAGGTAGGAGTAGAGGAGTAGGAGTAGGGACTGCAGCTTTTACTTCTTGATTTCCCTCTAACACATCCTGTAGAAAAGAAACTGCTCCAGATATCCCCTAAGTATCTTTCCTAGTAAATGAAAGCCCTAATTTTTAGCCGGGTGCATGGATTCTTAGCTAAAATACTTCTTAGCGTCTCTCGCAGCTAGCTGTTACTGTATACTTGCTAGCTAATAAGAAATACATGAAAAAGTTATATGTACTACCTGGAAGATGCCTTAAAAAGAGGAGGATCTTTTTAAAAACGTCCTTCCGTTTGCTGTTTACAATATCATGGTAAATCTTAAAGTTTATCATCCATCTTGGGTTATTTGGAGAACTTGTAAAATGGAGTAACAAGATAGAAGATGCCTATTTCCTTTTGAAACAGCCATTTACTGTCTACCTGTTTACTTCTTTTCTGTGCTGGAGAATTTAACTTTACTTAAGGCACTATTTTTGGAGTTTTTGTTTAGTTCTCAACCAAAGATACTTTTAATTAACACAACCTAGTAAATTGTTACACACATATTGTGAACCTAAATAAAAACATTCTGATTATTTGACTTTAATTTTGGGGCTATGAATATAGGGCAATATCTATGTATAAGACAGATGCTATTCATATAAGAATAAAAGGCTAGACCTAAAAAAATGTATGAGTAGATTTTCAACTTTATTAGTGATCAACAAAATGCAAACTAAAGCCACAATGTACTACAATTACACACTCACCAGAATGGCAAAATGAACAAGACAGAGAGTACCAAGCATTGGCAAGGATGTGGAAGAAGCAACTCTCCAATATTTCTGGTACTGACACTTTGGAAAACTGTTGGCATTATCTATTTAAAGCTGAACATATATACACATATACCTATATATTCCACTCCTAGGTAGGTACCCAACAGAAATACCCAACAAATGTACAAATGTTCACAACAACTAGAATATTCATAGCAGCACAATTAATAAGAGCCTCTTAAAAACTGGAACACTTAATGGAATGAATAAACTGTGGTATGCTTATACAATGAATATAGCAACGAGAATTACTAAGCTATTGCTTCATGCAACAACATGGATGAATCTTACCAACTGATTGAAAGAAACTATACACAGGAGGGTACATATTGTATGATTCCATTTATAAATGGTTGAAAAACAAGAGAAAGTGACCTATGGTGTTAGAAGTCAAGATCATGGAAAATCAGGATTCCAACAAAAGCATCTGGCTACAGAGCTATGTTCTTATTATGCTACATTGTCTTTCCAGAAAAGAGAAAAAATCCAACTCGTTTTATAACTTAATAAAATAATCCTGAAACCAAAACCACTCAAGAGAAACCCAAGCCAAGAATACTTTAGGCTAATCTCACTTATGGACATAGAGGTAATATCTTGAGCCAAATATTAGCAAATAGAATTGACTTTGTATTAAAAGAACAATACATCATGGGAAAGTAGGGTTTACCTCAGGAATGCAACAACAGTTCAGTTGAAAGAGTTTTCAATGTAAATCATTACCTAAACTAATGAAAAGGGGAAACAGCCACATTATCAATTCAGGAAATGACAAGCAGGCATATGATAAAATGAGAGACATTCATAACTAAAAATTCTCAGGAAACTAGAAGGAAACTTCCTTAAGTTAATGAAGGAATAGGGGATGTCTACCACAAAATCATAACACCCATATTTGATAGAACATCAGAAGTATTTCCGTGAGAGTCAGAAAGACAGCGGTGTTTGCCACTCAACTCTGGTATTCAACTTTTTTATGTAGGTCGTACCAGTAAGAGTACTTCTGATTGCCGATTATGATAATCTACCTAGAAAAATACATAGCACCTATATGGCAAGAATAACCATCCAGAATTTATAATAGAAAAAGGGGGGAAATCCTATTTAGAAAAGCAACAAAAAGTATGAATTTAATGAGAAATACTATATTGGATATTTGTTGGTTTTGCTGCCATATACTGTCTCTTCCAAAACACGTTTTCCTTCAAGGTAAGGAAAGGACCTGGGATCAGCTTCCCACAAACTGAATAAATGCAGACCACCAGCTCTGTGACCAAGTGGGCCTGGCTTATGATAAAATGCTCTGGGTTAGAAAGGCTGCAAGTGAGCATAAACACGTCCTAGGTGCCACTGCACATACTTCTTGTTCTTGGGCCCTGTCCCTGGCTGGGATCCAGACTATGCAAAGGGACAGCTGTTAACTTGGAGGCCACAGAAGAGCTCTAGTAATGCGGCATCAAGTCTCGTAATTTCTGAGTTCATTTCCTCACCAATAAAGGGGGGGGCACAGGATTATTGGCAAAATTAAATGAGAGGAGGCACATCAAGTACCTGACAGTTACCATTAACAATGACTTTTGTCAGTGTCTTTCCAGTATCTCTGGATGTAATGAATTATAATACATTTAGATTTCCTGAAGCTGAAGGAACCTGTATTTGTGGATTAAACTGAACTTGCTCATTGTGTTTTATTCTCTAATAACACTGTTATATTTGATTTGTTGATATTTTATTCTGAATTTTTACATCTTTAAGTGATATTGGTCAACAGTTTTTTTCTGTGATATCTCTAATCAGATTTTGGTGTCAAAATTATTCTAGTTATTTTTAAAAATTGGGGAGCTTTTAACCTTTCTGTATGGTCTGGAAAAACATGTAAATGGATCTAGAGCCACCTATTCTTCAAAAGTTACTTAGAATTCAGCTGTGAAGCCACGTAAACATGACAGCTTTTACAACCATAGATCCTTAATCACTATTTTCAGTCTCAGCTTTGATAACTGCACTAAATAAGTTTTCTATTTTTTAATCAACTTTGGTATATTTTCCTATGAAATCACCCCTTCCTTTAGATCTTAAAAATCATATCACAAAAGTCATGTACTGATGACGTATAACGTGCCTTTTTTTTTTTTTTTACTTTTGTCATACAGTACGAAGTGCAGGAAGAACAGTTCAAAGAAGTCTAACACAGACTCCAGTAGCCACTTTAACAAGGGTACAGAATTTTCCATCAACAACTCTAAAAAAATTCCCTCATGGTAACCCTTTATACTCATACCCCACCCCAATCCATAAGCCCTAGCAACCACTGACTTGTTCTCTATCCCTATAATTTCCTTTTTCAGAATATCACACAAAAGCAATCATACAGCAGGTAGCCTTTGAGACTGCCTTCTTCCACTTAGCCTCCAGAATTCCGACAAGTTGCCTATATCAAAAGTTCATTCCTTTTTATTGTTGAGCATTTCTCCACCGTATAGGTGTCTTACAGTTTGATAATCTACTCATCTATGGAAGGAATTCAGGTTGTTTCCATTTTATGGCAGTTATGATAATATGCATACAAGGTTGTGTGAAATTATGTTCATTTCTCTATGGCAGGTAACAAGAAACTGCTAAGCCCCAGTTTTCTAAAGCGACTTCATCTCTGTGCATTTCCACCAGCATTTTATGAGTTCCAGTCCCATGTTCATTTTCTTAATAGCTAGTGATGTTCACCATCTTTTCATGTGCTTATTTGCTATCCTTATATACTTGAAGTATTTGTTCATGTCTTTTGCCTGTTTCTTAATCGGGTTGTTTGCTTTTTTTGTTGAGTTTTAAGAGTTCTTTATCTATTCTTGATACAAGTCTATAGTCAGATATGTGACTTGCAAATATTTTCACTCATTCTGTAACTAGTCTTTTTGTTCTCTTAAAAATTTCTTTCATGGGGTGCCAGGGTGGCTCAATCAGTTAAGCCTCTGCCTTCGGCTCGGGCCATGGTCTCGGGGTCCTGGGATGGAGCCCCACATTGGGCTCCTTGATCACTGGGGAACCTGCTTCTCTCTCGGCCTGCTGCTCCCCCTGCTTGTGCTCTCTCTTTCCCTCTGTCTGACAAATAAACAAAAACTTTTAAAAAATTAAAATTAAAAATAAAACAAGTTTCACTCAGCAAAGTTTTTAATTTTGATGAAGTCTCATTTATCAAGTTTTCTTTTATGGAAAATACTTTTGGTTCTATGTGTAAGTTGTTGGCAGGCCCAACATACGGATTTTCTCCTCTCTTTAACTCTAAAACTTTCATAGTTTTGTTTTCTATTTGAACCTATGATCTTTTCTTTATATGAAGTTTGATATAAGGCTAGATTGACATTATTCTGTATATGCTAGTCTAATTGTCTAACACCATTTGTTGAAAATGCCATCCTTCCTTCACTGTACAGCTTTTTCAGTTTTGTCTGATCTGCTGATTATTGAAACAGCACACAAATGTACTCTCAAATTGCCTCTCTTCTCTACTTTTCGTCTCTCCACATTTGCCTCTTCTGGATATTTTGTACCATATGTGGCTTAGCAAGTATCCAGGGTCCACGATGTTATAGCATTTATCAGCCCGACATATGGGCTGTTTCCATGTTTTGGCTATTATTAAAAAAATGCTGTTATCAGCATTCAAGTACAAGTTTTTCTTTGAACACTTGTTTTCAATTGTCTTTGGTGTTACCTAAGGGTACCACTGCTAGGTCATACGTTAATTCTATATATAAATTCTTGAGGAATCACCAAACTTTTCCACAGCAACTGAAGCAATGTCTATTCCCACCTGCAATGAGTCAGGGTTCCACTGTCTCCACAGCCTCAGCAACATGTTATTTTCCTTTAAAAAAAGTTATACCTATCCTACTGGGTGGGAAGTAGTATGCAATCATTAGTATTTTTATTTGCATTTCCCTAAAGACTAATGATGTAGGGCAGCTTTTTATGTGCTTACTGGCCATTTATATACATTCCTTAGAGAAATGTCTACTTAAATCCTTTGCCCATTTTTAAAAATTGAGATACAATTCATATAAAATTAACCATTTTAAAGTGAACAATTCAGTAGCACTTAGTACATTCATGATGTTGGGGAACCACAACACCTAACTAGTTCTAAAACATTTTTATCACCCCGAAATAAAACACCATATTCATTAAGCAGCTGCTCCCCCATTCTCCCCTCTCCAACCCATTGCCAACCACCAGTTTGCTGTCTCTATGGATTTAGCTATTCTGAATACTTTATATAATGAAATCATATAATATGTGACTTTTTGTGTTTGCTTCACTTAGCGTAATTCCTCCATGTTGTAGCAGGTTTCAACATTTCATTCCTTTTCTCTGAATGAGTAATATTCCAAATGAGTAATATTTCATTCAAAGGATATAGCTGATCCTTAAACAACATGGGTTTAAACTGTATGAGTCCACTTACATAGATTTTTTTCTTATAAATACAGAATAGTATTATAAATGTATTTTCTCTTTATTATTTTATTAACATTTTCTTTTCCATATTAGAAGAATACAGTATATAGGGACGCCTGGGTGGCTCAGTTGGTTAAGCAGCTGCCTTCGGCTCAGGTCATGATCCCAGCATCCCGGGATCGAGTCCCACATCGGGCTCCTTGCTCAGCAGGGAGCCTGCTTCTCCCTCTGCCTCTGCCTGCCACTCTGTCTGCCTGTGCTCGCTCGCTCTCCCTCTCTCTCTCTGACAAAGAAATAAATTTTTTAAAAAATTAAAAAAATATAAATAAATAAAAAGAAGAATACAGTATACAACACATATATAAAATATGTGTTAATTGACTGTTTATGTTATCAGTAAGGTTTCCGGTCAACAGTAGTAGTTAAGATTTGGGGAAGTAAAAGTTATATGTGTATTTTTTATTGAGGGTTGGCACCCTTAGCCCCCATGTTGTTCAAGGGTCAACTGTACTATATTTAGCTTATCTATTCATCAGTTGGTGAACATTTGGGTTACTTCCATCTTTTGACTATTGTGAATACTGCTGCTATGAATATTCACATACAAGTATTTGAGTACATGTTTTTAATTCTTTTGGATATATACCTGGGAATACAATTACTAGATCATAAGATAATTCTAACTTTTTGAAGAACCACCAAACTGTTTTCCACAGTGACACCGTTTTATAATCCCACCAGCAACATCTAAAGTTTCCAATTTCTCCACATCTTTACCAACTTGCTATTTTCCATTTTGAAAATTATGTTCAACTTATCAAATGTGAGGGGGCATCTCATTTTAGCTTTGATTTGCATTTTCAAAATGACTGATGAATATTTTTTCATGTACTTATTGACCATCTGTACATCTTCTTTAGAAAGATCTATTCAAATTCTTTGCCCATTTTTAAATAGAGTTTTTTTGGTCATTTTGCTGTTGAATTTTGAGAGTACCTTATATATTCTGAATACTAGAGCCATAGTAACTATCTGACTGGTGAATATTTTCTCCTATTCTGTAGTTTGTCCTTTCACTTTCTGGATAATGTCTTTTGAGGCACAAGAGTTTTTAATTTTTTAAAGTCTACTTTATGTTCTTTTGTTATTCATGCTTCTCGTGTCATATCTAAGATTCCATCTAAAATCCAATGTTAGGGGGTGTCTGAGTGACTTGGTTGGTTAAGCATCCAACTCTTGATCTCAGCTTACGTCTTAATCTCAGGATCGTGAGTTCAAGCCATGTGTTGGGCTCCACACTGGGCGTGGAGCCTACTAAAATATAAATTAATTAGGGCCACCTGGGTGGCTCAGTGGGTTAAAGCCTCTGCCTTCGGCTCAGGTCATGATCTCAGGGTCCTGGGATCGAGCCCCGCATCGGGTTCTCTGCTCAGCGGGGAGCCTGCTTCCTCCTCTCTCTCTCTGCCTGCCTCTCTGCCTACTTGTGATCTCTGTCAAATAAATAAATAAAATCTTTTAAAAAATAAATTAAAATTAAAAACAAAAAAATCCAATGTCATGATTATCCCTATGTTTTCTTCTCAGTGTTTTCTGGCTTCAGCTCTTCTATTTAGGTCATTGACCTATTTTGAGTTAACTTTTGTTTATAATAAATATGGATATCCAGTTGTCCCAGCAACACTTGAACAGACTATTCTCGCCTCATTGAATAACACTTGGAAATCAAACGGCCATAAATATACAGGTTTACATCTGGATTCTCGTTCCTATTCTACTGGTTTATAATCTATACTTATGCCAGATCCACACTGTTTTGGTTGCTGAAGCTTTGTACTAAGTTTTGAAATCCGGAAGTATAATTCCTCCAACTTTGTTCTTTTTCATTATTATTTTGGCTATCCAGGGCACCTTGCAATTTCATATAAATTTTAGGATCATCTTTTCCATTTCTGTAAAAGGGGCCATTAGAATTTTATCTTTTTAAGATTTTATTTATTTATTTGTAAGACAGAGGGAGGGAGCACACAAGCAGGGGGAGCAGGAGAGGGAGAAGCAGGCTCCCCACTGAGCAAGGAGTCCGATGCGTGGTTTGATTTCAGGACCCAGGGATCATGAACTGGGCCAAAGGCAGATAGATGTCCAACTGACTGAGCCACCCAGGCACCCCAGAAAGGGGCATTAGAATTTTAATAGGGATTTTATTGAATCTGGAGATCTCTTTGGGATGTACTCTTACCTTAATGATACTGAATCTTCTGATCCATGAATACGGGATGTCTTCTAATTTATTTAGTTTTTCTTTAATTTCTCTCAGCAGCATATTCTATTTTTAACTGTATTAAGTCTTTCCCATACTTGGTTAAATTTTTTTTTCCTGGGTAATCCATTATTTCATTATTACGAATGCTACTGTAAATGAACTATTTTCTTAATTTCCTTTTTGGATTGCTCCTTGCTAGTATGTAGAAACATACTGATTTTTGAATATTGACTTTGAGCACTACAGCTTTGCTAAATTTATTAGCTCTAATAGCTTTGGGGGACTTTTTTGGGACTTATGTCATCTTCAAATACAGATAGTTTTACTTCTTACATTCCAACTTGGATGCCTTTTATTTGTTTTCTTGCCTAATTGTCTTGGCTAGAACTACTAGTACAATGTTGAATAGCAGTGGTGAAAGTGGGCATCCTTGTCTTGTTCCGGATCTTAGAAAGTTTTCACTCTTTCACCACTAAGTAAAATCTTAGTTGGGGGTTCTCATAAATGTCCATAAATGTTGAGGAATGTCCTCTAAATTCCTAGTTTTTTGAGTGATTTTATCATGAAACTGTGTTGGAACTTGTCTAATGCTTTTTGTGCACCAATTAAGATAATCATGTGGGTATTTCCCTCCATATTATATTAAAGATTTTATCTTAAAACTTGCTTCTATGTCTGGGATAAATACCACTTGGTTATGGCATATAATCCTTTTACTATGCTCTTGTATTCAGTTTGCTAGGGCTTTACTGAAAATTTTTGTATCTGTATTCATAAGGAATAGTGCCTTGTAATTTTTTTCTTTTACTTTTTTGTGATATCATTGTCTGGCTTTGGTATCAGGGTAATGTTGGATTCAAAGAATGAATTGTAAGTATTCCCTCCTCTTCTATTTTTTTGAAGAATCTGAGAAGGATTAGTGTTAATTCTTCTTTTAGTGTGTGTCAGAATTAATCAATGTAGTCATCTGGTTTTACAATTTTGTCAGGAGGTTTTTTACTACTGATTCAATTTATTTTTATAGTTTTGTTCTAGTTTTCTTTCCTTTTGAACCGGTTTTGGCAATTTGTGTATTTCTAGGAATGTTTCCATTTCATTTATGTTATCTAATGTGTTGGCATGCAATTGTTCAGTTTTACCTTATAATCCTTTTATTTCTGGAAGGCCAGTGGTAGTGTCCCTACTTTTATTTCAAATTTTAATTATTTGTGTCTTCACTCATTTTTGTCATTCTAACTAAAGATAGGTCAATTTTGTTGACCTCTTCCAAGAACTAACTTTTTGTGTATTTAATTCTATTGATTTTCTTTAAAAGAATATTTTATTTGCAAGAGAGTGAGTGAGAGAGCACACGTGGGGTAGGGACAGAGGGAGAGGGAAAAGCAGACTCCTGACTGAACAGGAAGCCCAATGTGGGGCTCAATCCCAGGACCCTGAGATCATGACCTAAGCCAAAGGCAGACTGAGCCACCCAGGTGTCCCTTACGTATTGTTTTTCTATTCCCTATTTTGTCTTCAACTTTAACACTTATGATTTCCTTCCTTCTAACTGCTTTGTATTTGGTTGACACTTTTTCCAGTTCCTTAAAGTTTAAAGTTAGGTTATTGACTTAAGATTTATTTTTTTTAACTTTAATTTTGTTTTATTTTTTAAGTAATCTCTACAACCAACCTGGAGAGGGAACTCCCAACCCTGAGATCAAGAGTCACACACTCTACCAACTGAGACAGCCAGGCACTCCTGGTTGATTTCTTTTTTATTGTATAGCTATAAATTTCCCTCTAAGTACTATTTTTTTCTAACTCATAAATTTTGGTATACTGTGATTTTATTTTCAATCTCAAAGTATTTATAAATTTCTTTTGTTATTTTTTCTTTGTCCCATTGGTTGCTTAAGACTGTATTATTTAATTTCCACATATTTGTGAAATTTCCAAATTTCCTTCTGTAAACGATTTCAGATCTCATTCTGTATTTTTAGAATATGCTTTGTATGATTTCAAACTTTTTAAATCTATTGAGACTTACTTTGTGGACTAACATGTGGCTTATCCTGGAGAACATCCCAAGTGCACTTGAGAAAAATGCATTTTCAGCTACTGTTTGGTGGATCTACTAGTAACAATATTCTCAGTTTTTGTTTACCTGGGAATGCCAATTTCTCCTTCATTTTAGAGGATGAATTTGCCAGATACAGAATTCTTCCTTAGTAGCTCTGCTGTTCTTTCTTTTTCTCTCAGCATTTAGAATATTTCATCCCACTGCCTTTTGGCTACCCTGGTTTCTGATGATAAATTGCCTTTCAATCTAACCCTAACCCTCGTGTGTAATGAGTCACTTCTCTCTTGCTGCTTTCAAGATTCTCTCTTTGCCTTTGGCTTCCAACACTGATTATAATATGAGTCAATGTCAGTCTGCTTGAGTGTATCCTGCTTGGAGTTCTTTGAGATTCTTGGATGTGTACCTTCATGCCATTCATCAAATTTGGGAACTTTTTTTAACCATTATTGTTTTATATATATTTTCTGCCTGTTTCTCCCTCTCATCTTGTACTGAGACTCCTTTTTTGAGTATACTGATAATACTTCAAAGTGTCCCATGGGTCTCTTAGGCTCTGTTCAATTTTCTTCATTCTTTTCACTTTCTGTTCCTCGGACATAATATCAGTTGATTCTTTCTTTTTTCTTCTCATATCTGTTGTGAATCTCTCTGGTAAATTTTCCACTTCAGTTATTACACTTCTCATTCCAGAATTCCTAGTTGGTTCCTTTTTATAATTTATCTCTTTACCAATATTCACAATTTGATAGCCTCTGTCCTTTTCATAGTTTCCTTTAGTTCTTTTCACATGGTTTCCTTTTAGCTTTTTGAGAATATTGATTATAAGTCCAATGTCTGGGCTTCCTCCAGGAACTTTTTATCAATTCCTTTTTCTTATTTATGGCCCAAAATTTGTTTCTCTGAATGCCTTTTTTGTTGTTGTTAAAACTGGATGTTTTGAATATTATAACACAGGAATGGTGGAAACCAGACTCTATCCCACCCTAGGGTTTGTTGTTGCTGCTTGTTTTATCTGATTTTGTGTGTTTGTGACTTTCTTGAACTAATTTTTCATAATCTATATTCTTTGTTATATGTGGCCGCTGAGATTTCGGTCCCGTCAGCTTAGTGGCCCTGTAATGACTCAACAAAGAATTTCCTTAAATGTGAGATTGTGATTTTTTTTTGACTAAGCATTTGCCCGGTTACTATAAAGTTCTGATTAGTTTCTACAGAACTAAGAAAGTTGATTCTCACAGGTTTTGTCAAATTATTTGTTTGCTGAGACTTTCTATTTAAACATTTGTTACAGAAGTATTTGTGATTTTTAAAAACATTTTTATAATAGTTACTTTAAAGTCTATCAGATCATTCCTACATCATTGTCCCCTCAGTGTTGGCATCTGTTGATTACTGTTTTCCACGCAAGGTGAGATTTTTGTCCTTCTTCCCATACTAATTCTGAATTATATACTGTGTATTTTGAATATTTTTTATAATCTCCTGGGTCTTGTTTATATTCTACAAAGAATGTTGTTTTTGTTTTAGCAGGATCTGCCTAGTTAAGTTCAGGTTGAAATTTCCACAGTGGGCTGTGGTTCCAATGTCAGTTCAATTTTCAGAGCATTTCTAGTGATCTTCAGATCCTTCCTGCCTGCGTGCCACCCAGTGGTTAGTATGGGACCTCTGTGGTGGTCTACTAGCTAATTCAGTTATCATTTATGCTAATTAGGATCAGGTCCATACGTTAATGGCTCACGAGTGGGCCCAGAAATTTACAAACAACTTTATGAAGTTGGCATTAACACACTCCTCCCTTCGTGTAATTTCCTGGAGGCTACCCTTTTTTGGTCTTCCTGCTAGAAATTTTGGACTCTAGTTAGTCTTTTATGCTCTTCTATAACTGAGCCTCTGGATACACAGAACTAGTAACCAGCCTTCCGTTCTTAAGCCAAAATCACCATCATCATCATTAGCAACAATAGCAGCAGCAGTAAAAGTTCTCCTAACTAACAGAATAAAGTGTCTGGAATTGTAGCAATTGTTAAGACTGGTGTCCCAGAGCAGGACACCTGAAATCTAGCACTTGGTGATCCATGAGAAAAGTGGCCGGCTCTCAATGCATTCACCCTCAAATAAAGGCTCCTGTTGACGAGCTAAGGCTACAAATAATGAGCTATCACTCATGTTTTTGTTGGCTTGTTCTTAAAAGAGGATAGAAAAGAAGTATTTTTAAAAGTCATAATATATTATAAATATAACATGAATATAAATATAATAAAAATAAACAGAAAAAAATTACCACAGAGGAAACAGGTAACGGAAAAAACAGAAGAAAATTTAACATTTCCTATTCAACTATCATGACAACAAATCAAGAATAGGATACTGTGAAATAGGAATAACCACTAAACAAAGAAAAATCTCTTATAAATTAAAAATATAAAAAATTGCTAAATGAAAGGGCTGGAAGATAAAATCTAAAATATTCTTGAGAAATCAGAACAACAAAAAAGAGAGATACAGAAAATATGAGTTACAAGAGTCACTACTGTCAATCCAGGACCTTTAATATCTGACTAATAGGAGTTCTAGAAAGAGAGAGGAAAAATGGGGGAGATTTATCTAAGAACAGAGAAAATGATATGACACACCGATCCTACTAACCTGTGGGGAGAATGAGGTAGTCACAGGAGAGAAAGCTGTTAAGGTATCTCTTTATGTTGGGGCTTCAACTCCATGAGAGAGGAGAAATACACTGGGTAAATGAAGGTGGGCATTAACCATGAATAGAAGGATTCATGTCCTGATTCCCTAAACCAGCTTGAGACCAGGAAGTCTCCCTTCCCTATAGCATAAGCTCATTTACCTCATCTTCCCAACACTCCAAATGCCACCTTAGTAGAGTCAAAGTGGAAAGAAAGGGAAATAACTCAAAGAATGAGGAATTATCCCCCAAAGACTGAGTTACACTTGAAGAAGCTTTAAATGATGGGCCTTGATTGAATTATGAATAAGACCTTTTCTTCCCAGGAACTGGGTATATATGGATTGTTTTATCTGAGGATACAAAAGAAAATGATAGCACAGAACTTCCCAGAGTTGCAGGACAAGTGCTGTCTCACTGACAGCATCCAGCAGTTTGAATCATAGAATATCCACACTCCTGTTGTATCATATAAAATTTCACAACATCAAGAATAGAGAAGTTCCCAAAAGCTGTCAGAGAAAAAAAAAGTGCCCTATAAAAGAACAAGAGTTAGACAGGTAAGACTCAAATGCATACCTTTCTTAGAAAGAGTGAACCAAGAAAGATGACATAAAATCCAGACAGTGGACTGAAATGAAATCCACTGAAATCAGTGAATCTAACCAAGGGGAATAATGAAGGAAAGTTCCAGGATGTCAGCCAAGACCTGACTAAGGAAGGAAGATGGAGGGCTTCAGGGAGTGATCCGAGCAAAATCAGGGACTCCAAAGATTTCTATATTACTCCTAAGAATTTGGAACTCAGGGAGGTGATAAAGGCAGAAAAAATAAGGAGAGAAAAGCTATTGAAACACCCCATGGAAAAGCAAAAAGCTATTCAAGAAAGGAAATGTGGTTGTACAAGGAATAGTGATATTTACATAATCATGATGATAAACACTGTATTTTCTACTCTTAGAGTCAACTAGTAGAAAAAGCACAGAAAATGCAATTATGGTTGCAACACATACCACAGCTGTTTGCAACTGTGAAAATATAAAGGTTTATAGTAAAAAATACAAGTAACAGCAGGAAGCCAAAAGATAGTGTCTATTGTCTGTTGTGGACAGAATAAAGGGGCAAACTTGAAGAATAGAAAAGTCACCAACAGAAGAACAAAAGTAGTAATATAACTACACTGGGGGACATGGAGATGGGGCAGGGCATGTGAGCTAAGTCCTCATTTGTGAGGGCGAAGTAATGTATTAAGAATAGATAACATCCACGGGACGCCTGGGTGGCTCAGTTGGTTGAGCGGCTGCCTTCGGCTCAGGTCATGATCCCAGCGTCCTGGGATCGAGTCCCACATCGGGCTCCTTGCTCGGCAGGGAGCCTGCTTCTCCCTCTGCCTCTGCCTGCCTCTCTGCCTGCCTGTGCTCGCTCGCTCTCTCTCCCTCTCTCTCTGACAAATAAATAATTTTTTTAAAAAATTTAAAGGATAACATCCAAACTTTATAAATCAAGAAAGAATATAAAAAGTATATTATTTCGAGATATAAACATAAACATCACTTTGTCTCTACTGAGGTGACTGATGTGTTTCTCTTCCATATCCTTACCCAAATGGTAGCATGCTATCCATACTATACATACTATTCTCGTACCTTGCCTTTTTTATTTAATGTTTCTTGCAGATATTTCTGTATTAGTACTGAACGTCCTTGTATTTTTAATGGCTGCATTTTTATTCCATTATTTAGATGCATAATTTATTTAATTGGGTCTGTACAGTCAATTCCCTGGGATGAAAATTAGCCCACCAATACACACATATATGCATACATCTCTGTCATACTTACTCTGAGCTCTTCTGGGCCTGTATAGATTGAAAGCAAGTGTACAGTACTCGGCCAGTCTAAAAGAAAAAAAAAAAGGAAAAAGAAAGAGAAAGAAAGAAAGACAGAAAGAAAGAAAGATCACACAGAGAAGGATTACTTCAGTAGATTCAAACCTAATACTCATATCCTTACATGGGTGGTATCCGAAGACCTTCTAGAAGTGGAAGGTTAAAGGGGATTCCGATTTCCATAAAGGATCACGTACTCAGCTCAGTCAACATGAAACATGAATCATCTGTTCATGTGACAGCAGAGAATTTCTTATAAACACGAGGACCAAGAAACCAAGAACCAGAGCATTTGAACAGTTTTGTTGGAAGCTGACAAACTTATCCAAATATTTATAATGACAATAAATAAATTTATAATGACAAAGCCAAAATCACTTCAGATGAAGTATAAACTTCAAGATTACTGTTTCTGGAAAAGAGTGGCTTTATGAACAAGATTCATTATTAATATAACTTCTGACCATATAACTAAGGTACTAAAGGACAGAGCATACTTGAGATAGTTTTGGCAAAATTCATTCCTACAATGTTAAATGGTAAATTTCTTTTTGTTCAAACTGACACATAGTCAAACCTCTTGACATAAACAAACAATTCAAACAGAAACACTCTACATAGAAAATTGCTAAGACTAGCCATTGACTGGGCCGCTCAACTTCTCTTAACTTCTTTGAGCTTCTCATCCATCAAATGCAGATAATAATAATCCTCAGGGCACCTGGGGAGCTCAGTCAGTTAAGCATCCAACTCTTGATTTCAGCTCGGGTCACGATAGTGGGGTGGTAAGATTAAGCCCTGCAACGGGCTCTCCGCTCAGCACGGAGTCTGCTTGAGATTCTCTCTCCCTCTGCCCCTCCCACGCATACTGTCTTTCTCTCTAAGATAAATACATATATAATCCTCATCTTCATAGACCCGTGGTGAGGGTTAGAGCATGCTTATGTCAAACACCATACAACAGATTGATAAACGGCAGCACTTGTGGCCGATATTATTATATTATAATTATATAATTATTATTACCATCAAAATATATACAGAATCTGGCCCCTTTTCATTAGCTCCACTCCTACCACCATGGTCAAATCTCCATCAACTCTTACTTAGATTACTCCAGTATCTCCCTAACTGGTTTCACAGATGTCATGGATTCCTGCATCCTTCCCCCAACCCCATCCCCCGTCCAGTCTACTATCAACACAGTAGCCAGAGAGATCCCATTAAAACATAAATTCACCCTCCAGTGGCTTCCCAAGTCAGTCAAATCAAAGGCCTCATGAGATCTGGCCTGTGGTTACCTTTCAGACCTCATTGTAGAACAACCAAATGAGTTATTGTCCAAACCAGGATACTTTCAAGAAGGAAAGGTCCTAACCAAATAGGAGACTGGGATAATGGGATAAAACTGGGACTGCTAGAGGCAAACTGGGACATATGGTCATGGTCTTCCTCATTCTGCTGTAGCCACACTGACTTCCTTGATGTCCCCTGAACATGCCACACTCACCTTAGGGTCTTTGCACTGGCTATTTCGTCTGCCTGGAACGCTCTTCCCCCAAGAAATCCACAAGACTTGCTCCCTCACTTTCTTCAGGTCCTGACTCAATGACCCTTCTCATTGAAACCTTCCCTGGCCACCCTATTAAAATTGCAAAAAGATTTTTCTCTATTCTGTGTGTGTGTGCTTACACACACATGCGCATGCACGTGCGCACACACACACACACACACACAAATACCTTTGTGTTTTTATCTTCTATGAAACAGGAAAAAATAAGTCCTACAAAGCCTTGATCCATCATCTGGTACATGGCTTGCGTGCGAACATCTGCAAATAAACAAAAATAAAAATCTGCTATCGATAAACTATATCTCGCAAACATGAAGATTTAAAGATAATAGCAGCATACAGTCCTCCCAGGAGTCAGACTCTACAGGCAGAACAGAGATATATCCTAAGGACAATATGACTGCCAGAGTGTAAACATTTTACTGGGTGAGGGAAGAGTACATTGAGAAGTGTGCAATTAAATAAGAAAAGCTAGATTAACAATTCCTCAGCTGGCCCTCCAAAACTTGATAATTCCTTCCATGAGATTCAAAGAGAAACAAAGGCCCTGAAAGTAGACAAACAGCTTCCTCAAATAAGCCTTTTGATGGACATTTTTAGGGAAATGCATACATGAGACTTGACAATGAAGAATGGAAATGTAGAAGTATTATGGAGTAAATTCTCATAGAGACGGCAACAGAATTAAAACCAACATTCCAGGGAGCAGAAACAAAATCTCAGTTAAAAGATTACCCCAAACTAAATGGAGGCTAAACTTAAAAATCTGAGGTCTTCAGACCTCATTGTTCATTGTTTATGAGGGATATAAAAGATCAGGTATTACAACAAAATGCTGAAGGGTGTGGACTTATGCCCAGTTACTTTGGCAATATGTTCCTTTTTTTAAAGATTTTATTTATTTATTTGACAGGCAGAGATCACAAGTAGGCAGAGAGGCAGGCAGAGAGAGAGGAGGAAGCAGGCTCCCTGCCGAGCAGAGAGCCCGATGCGGGGCTCCATCCCAGGACCCTGAGATCATGACCGGAGCCACCCAGGCACCCCTGGCAATATGTTCTTAAACACTGGGACTTCTCCCCCTTATCTTCCTAAGTGGACTAAAAACTTTTTCATCAAATCTGTTTATAATGATTCTAAGGAGTATTGACTTGTAACTTCTAGAACAGAATGCTTGTTTGGGAAAATGTAATTTGTTGCAGTGATTCGTTGGAAGCTTAAACAAAGTTGCAACCTGTATCTGTCACGGGAGGTTGATCCAATCCAATGCTAGTGGTAGATTACCTAATACATCGCTGTTTGTTGCAGTGCCAATTACCTCGGTCTGGAAGAACTGAGCAGATCTTAAAATTATGAGTATAGCTACAGGCACATTTCTCCTTTTCATACACACTTACAGGACAATAAAGTCTCGTGAGATTTACAAAATAACCTACACCACCTAAATCCCTTTCCTTTCTCTTTTGCAAACTATGTATAGATAACATTTTGGTAAGTTAATGGTGTGGGTATGACATAACTTCAACTATCTTTTCCTCCACCACACCTACACTTCCTCCTCCCTTTCCTATGTTCATAAATAGCATTCCTACTAACCCTGATTCATACAAATAGTTCAAAAACTGCCTCCACCCATTACGAGCAGTCTCTGGTTTCAGACAAGGTGTTTCAACTCTCAGCCTCAGCTCAGCTTCTATCCTTAAGAGCCAAGCACTCCTCATTAACTGAGAAGTGTTTTTAAGGAGTAGAATCACTGTAGTATCAAATGCTACAGAAGACGGCGACATAAAATGTTTACTAGATTTTTCTCTCTGGTTTTTGTTTTTTGGAGGGAGAGCACGCATGTGAGGGAGGGAGGGGTAGAGAGAGAGGGAGAGAGAGACGATCTCAAGCGGACTCCGCACTGAGCATGGAGCTTTCACGGGGCTCGATCCCAGGACCCTGAGATCAAGACCTGAGCCAAAACCAAGAGTCAGATGTTCCACTGACTGAGCCCCCCAGGCGCCCCTAATGTTTACTAGATTTTCAACAGATGTCACTGATTACTTTCAGTGGACTGGAAGGCAGACTAGAGCAGGGTGAAGACTGTAAATGAAAACTGAGAAATGTCTTTGACCTGAAGGAGAATTGAGATTGGCAAGTATTTTTTGTTGTGTTTTCTTAAACATGAGGTAAAGCTCCACGAAGGCAGAGGCCTTGTTTTTCTCCTTCACTGCTTTATCCCCAGCACCTTGAGGGCTGGACACATAGTAGATGCTCAAATTTATTTCTTGAAGTAACAAATAAATGATGGGGAAAATCCAGTACAATGTAAAGGGATATAGATGTTGGAGAAAGCAGCACAATGACGAGTGTAAGGTT
The DNA here is from genome assembly GCA_004024625.1 of Mellivora capensis. Taxonomy (NCBI): domain Eukaryota; kingdom Metazoa; phylum Chordata; class Mammalia; order Carnivora; family Mustelidae; genus Mellivora; species Mellivora capensis. Next base: position 78,919 of record PISX010002550.1, on the reverse strand, counting down.
CTTCAAGTCATGGGAAGCCAAGATTAAGAGCCAGAATGGAAGGATGTCTATTAGCTAAGAGGAGGGAAAAGGAGATGAGCCCAGTGATAAGTAGGTGAGTAAAGAGAAATGGAGAAAATTCCTTTCTAATGACTCCCATTTCCTTTATTAAAGCAGGCAGTAGGGGCGCCTGATCAGCGGGGAGCCTGCTTCTCCCTCTGCCTGCTGCTCCCCTTGCTTGTGCTCTATCTCTCCGTCTCTCTGTCAGATAAATAAGTAAAATCTTTAAAATAAATAAATAAAGTAGGAAGCAGTATTATCTACTGAATGTGAAGGAGGAAGTGAGGAGTTCAGAGGTTTGGGAATGACAAAAAAGCTAAGGAACTGGTCCATGTCGAAACTAAAAGGACATGATTCTAGATGCCATGCATGATCTGAGAACGGGCTCTGGACTGGAAAGGAAAAACTGCTACAAAGGACAGAATTGGGAGAATTGGCCAAATATGAGTAAGTTCTGTAGATTACATAAAAGGATGCTATCAATGTCAACTTTCCTGATGCTGGTAATTGCACGGTGGTTATGGAAGTAAATATCCTTGTTCTTGAGAAATATACAATTTAGTATTTAGGGATAAAGGAGCATCATGTCTACAACTTACTCTCAAATTGTGTCTATAGAGAAAATGATAAAGCAAATGTGGCAAAAGGTTAACAATTGTTGAATGTGGTTCTTTATGCTGTTTTTTATGCAATTTTTCTGTAAGTCAGAAATCCTTTAATAATCAAGTTCTAAAGCATTAGCAGGTATGTTTGACCCACATCACCCTTGCCTTTGTTCACACAATTTATATCCCTACTCCTTCATGGCAAAACCCAATCCAAAGCCAAAAGACTCACATTATACTCTTGAAGGAGTAAGATCCTGGAAGTGGGTTATCAAGTTCTGCTCCAAACTAGTTTCCACTTTATTCCCTACATATAAAACTTTGTCCTTTGCACACCTTATTGCTATGGGGGGAAACATAATTTAACATTGTTGGAGTTTGTGCTTTTCGTTACAGAATGTTCTCTCGCCCCCTTGCTAATGATGTAACTGTGACTTTTCTTTTCTCTATAGAGCTAACCTAGCCTGTTACTCTTTTAGGTTTAAAGCTTATCTTTATTTCTTTTTCTAAATTTAAGGTCTAAGGTTTTTTTAATTTTTAAGTTTTTAATTTTTTTAAAAAAATTTAAATTTAATTAACATATAATGTATTATTAGCCCCAGGGGCACAGGTCTGTGAATCATCAGGCTTACACACTCCACAGCGCTCACCAGAGCACATGCCCACCCCAGTGTCCATCCCCCAGCCACCCTGTCCCTCCCCCGCCCCAACCAACCTCAGTTTGTTTCTTGAGATTAAGTTTCTTATGGTTGTCTCCCTCTCTGTAAAGCTTATCTTTAATGACATTTTCTTCTTGTTTCATTTCTTAGTCCTAAGGCTTTTATTTTACATTTGCTGCTTTAACTTGCCGGTGCAAATGCTCTTTATGTCTTCCTTATTGTAGTTACTCTTTATTTCCCCTTTAGTATTTTAACTGTTTTTCTTCCTCACAAAATCGTAAGGTCCAAACCAGCAGAAACTGTGACTACATTATTGCATCCATTATAAAGTTGTTGACTAATCTCTTTTCACTCCTTCTCACTTGTCATTCCTATTAAACGTAATTCCTGTACACACTTTAAATCATCACTCATGTTTTTTCCCCAAGACTTGCTAACACGGGGCACTGGTTTGACTCGATTCTTCAACAGCCATTTGGAGATGAGCTACGTATCTTCGTAGCTACACGATTCCTCAGGCTCTGGAAGTCCACAACAATCTAGCCATTGTGAAGAGCAGTTCAGTTGGGAGAGGATTTTTTCTTTAGTTTTATCTATAGTTTGGAGATCTTCCAGTGTTGTCTGCCCTTCAACTTTTTTTTAAAGATTTTATTTATTTGTCAGAGAGAGAGAGAGAGATTGAGACCACAAGCAGGCAGAGTGGCAGGCAGAGGCAGAGGGAGAAGCAGGCTCCCCGCCGAGCAAGGAGCCCGATGCAGGACTCGACCCCAGGACCCAGGGATCATGATCAAGGCAGTGGCTTAACCGATTGAGCCGCCCCGGCGCCCCGTGCCCTTCAACTTTAGATATTCAGTCATGCTCTCTCCACGTCGAGTTGTACAGATAAATGCTTTGCTACTGTGCTAAGCATGGGACAGAACGTCTTATACAGGATTTCACATATTGTTCTGATTTTCTGCCAGTGAGGAAACTGTGGCACAGAGAGTTAAAAGATCTTCTCAACCTGTAAGGGACCGAAAAGAGATTCTAGCACACCTGTTCCCTGACAGAACGTAAAGCTGCCATTCCCAGCCCCCGTGCTGTAAGAACTCTCTGAGCTTTCCATTTTGTTCTTTATTCCCTTTCCTTACCCAGTTAGGTGTTACTATTTTTTTCAATGTAAGATCTCAATGCTCTAGTCTCTAAATTTATTTTGTGTTAAATTATTTTCCTTTGGCTTCTTAATCATCACATTATTTACAGCTGAAGAAAACATCCAGAGACTGATAAAGTTTTTTTCCCAAGTTCTTAAGAGTTTCTTTTTTTGCCAGAAAATTCTCCATTGTACTCATTACCATAGTGACAATATCATTCAGGAATAAATACACTCTAACCTTCCTTTCATTGATGCTTGGTACTTACTTCTCTCTGGCTATGCTACTACCGTGGGAGAAATTTGAGGCAAATCTGATTTTAGTGTTAATGGTGGCAGGAAAAAAATTGCTACTATTTTTGAGTAAGTTAGATAAAACCAAACACTGAATTTATTCAGTGATATTAAGGTTTTACAGGAATATATTCACAGCTATAAAAACAACACTTATTAGGACATTAGTGAGCTGAAGAATTTGAATAAGATCAGTAACTTAAATAATATTATTTTAATATTAATTTCTCAATTTTCATAAATGTACTGTCATTATGTAAGAGAATATCCTTGCATTTAGGAAATTCATACCAAACATTATTCAGGAGTTAAGGTGAATACTGGCTGTGACTTATTTTTAAATACTTCAGAAAAAACATACTCACACACACAAACATAGAACAGAAGAAAATGTGGCAAATCTGGGGCCAGAGATTCAGGAATTCTTTGTACTATTTTATCAATTTTAAGTTTGAAACATAGGTTTAAGAACACCTCTACTGTTACTGCAAGCTCCACTTTAATCTTTTTTCTTTTCCAATTGAAAAAACTCTCTTGATAATATATTTTTTGTTGACACAAGATATCCTAGGCAAACTTCTGTCAGCAAGAAATAGAGCAAGTCTATTCGGTCCCTTACTCTGTACCAGTATTTAACTGGGACTACACACCAGAGTTCTTTGAGGAGCATATCATGAAAATAACAGACCCACCCAGGACCTCCCCCCAGAGGTTCTCATGGCAGGCCCAGCCGGGAAGGATGAGTTTAAGGCCTCTCCCAGCAGCTCTCGCACGTGATCCTGGGACGCCTCCCTCCCCACCCGCCGCCCTCCACACAGTCCGACACTGGCGCCGTGGTGCAGGTGAATGCAGAATTTACAATCATCTCAAGCCCCTAGACTGGAAAAAGAACACCACAGTGAAAAGTGAACTTAACCCATGGAAGCCTCAGGTTACCCATCAGTTCACTGTGGGGAGTGTCTCTGACTCACGGCTGCTGTGAGGACCGGAGGAGAAAACATTCACGAACCATTAGCAAAGGGTTCTACGCTGGACAATGCTAGCTCACTCTCCCTAGGCGCAGTTACTCTACTTCTCTCACGAAGTCAGGCAGAAACAACAACAAAATGACCAGCACTCAGAACAGTGGTAAAGATAGAAAGAGAGAAAACCGTTCTGTTACGCTATACTGATTAGTGGGGTGAGGAGGTAGGCTGAGCGCCTCAACAGCTAGGGAGGAATATGTGTGAAACCTCAATTTTGTGAATCTCCCCCCTCACCCCTTCGGGTCTTCCGAATGGGAGTGTACTAGACGGTGGTGTTCAGCAGTCACCAAGTTTCAGTGACAATTTAATGTTTTTTTATGTCAGCTAACTGTCAGGGTCTAGTTAGTAATGGTGTCCGGAAGACATTGAAAATGGGGTGCGGAAATTATAGCTCTACTAAAAAATAGTACGACATAAATCATTACTTTTAAAACATAGCAAAATAAAAACAAGGGCACCTGTTTAGGATAATTAAAGTATGATTTAAAATAACCATCATTCACGTAACAGAGAAAGATGATACTGATTTCTAAGAACAACAAACATGGGGCGCTGGGTGGCTCAGTCGGCTGAGCGTCTGTCTTCAGCTCAGGTCATGATCTCAGGGGCCTGGGATCCAGCCCCACAGGAGCCTCGCTGCTCAGCTGGGAGTCTGCTTCCTCCTCTCTCTGCTTCTCCCTCTCCCTTGGCCCCTCCCCACCGCTTGTTCTCTCTCAAATAAAAAAATGAAATCTTTAAAAATAAATAAATAAAATAAATAAAAATAACAAACAATACAAGCCTATAATACTTACCAACATGTGAAGGCCAAACAGTTATATGAGGATGGGAATGATACCAGCCCACAACTCTCATGGGACGACCTGTTAGTTCAGCCAACCTGTGTGTCTGTCAAGGGATTTTCAACTTGTGGGGAAAAAAATCTGTGATGCTAATGAGGGCTCAGAAAGCATCCTGAGGTTTTAAATAAACCTATTACAATTTAATGTCAACAAAAGAATGAAATAAGGTCAATACCCAGACTTTCCCAGACCTCCCATTTAAAGCCAAAGGTATTTCTTTTTATAACTAGGATCAATTTAGGGCACCTGGCTGCCTCAGTTGGTAGCGCATGCAACTCTTTTTCTTCTTTTTTAGATTTTATTTATTGGACAGAGAGACAGAGATCACAAGTAGGCAGAGGGACAGGAAGAGGGAGAGGGAGAAGCAGGCTCTCTGCCGAGCAGGGAGCCCAGTGCAGGGCTCAATCCCAGGGCCGTGGGATCATGACCTGAGCCGAAGGCAGCCGCTTAACGGACTGAGCCATCCAGGCGCCACAGCATGCAACTCTTGATCTCAGGGTTGTGAGTCTGAGCCCCAGGTTGAGTGCAGAGATTACTTTAAAAATTAATTAATCAGTTAAAATAAAAAAAATAGAATCCACCTGGCTTCCATTATGGTATATAGTTATATCCTCTTAATCCAATTGGCCAATGTTTAATCAGGTAAATGCTCATCACTGCCCTATCTGAAAAGAAGCTTATCTAAATCTTTGGAACTCACTTACATTATTAACTTGAGTTAATATCTTCTATCCTCTCTCTAGCTCCATCCTAGTCACAGTTTTTAAAAAGAAATACAAGATCTAAAAGATTCATTTGATTCCTCTCTGCAGCCGCCAGTGTCAACGACAGCGACTGGGATACGGTTTCAGATACCAAATGACCAGAGACCCACTTTGGTCTCCCCACGCGTCTAGAAGCACCCCACCAAAGAATATTTTCTCCTTTTGATCCGGAAACAAAAAGTTCCCATAACTCTACCTGAGGCTCTGAGTTGAGATAAGAAGCTGCCCCTTCTGCTGCTCTTGTAAGATGCTGGTTTGTTTCCCTGCAAATTACTTACATTAAAACGCAATAATCGGGAAAAAAAAAAAACCCACAATAATCCTTTCTATACGGCAAATCCCGAGAAAGAATACTTTTTAAATAATTTTTTTGAATGCCGAAAGAGGTTACTTAACCTCTCTAAACCCATTCCTTCAGCTTGCAGACTGGGGAAATTCCGCTTCGAACAGCAGTAAAGAGTAAATGAGGTAATCCGTGCAAGACATTTCGTAAATGCTTAAGAAATAGTCATTGTAACTTACAAGTGCGTTAACACGCAACAGTGTTTCCAGCCATCCCCCATTTTAGGAATGGAATAGTTTCATTTTGAAGTTGTAATATATAATCACAATAATCACAATAATACAATTATATTCTGGGAGATGCAGAACAGATTAGAGGCTGCCAGGGGCTGGAGCAGGGGTTGAGGGAGTGGGTGTGATTTCGACAGGGGCATCTTCATAGATCTACACAGATCTATGTAGCTCTTCATGGTGATGGAACAATTCTGCAATCCTGACTACTGTGTTGGTTACATATATTAACACATATGACAAAATGGCAATGGAATGACACACATTGTATCAATGTCAGTTTTCTGGTTTCCATATTGTACCGTCAATTATTTAAGATGCAGCAATTGGGGGAAACTGGGTCAAGGGTACAAGAACCCTGCTATACTCTTTGTGTAACTTCCCATGAATCTATAATTCTGTCAAAATAGAGTTTGAAAAGAAGATGCAAAAGGTACATGCTGTAAGATACTGATACATGTGATTATATAAAAAACGCAAAACTAATTTGATTGGAGAAATTCACACACACCATGAATAAGCTGAGTAGAATCATTATCCTTATCACAAAGGGCTAATTTCCTTAACACAGAGTGCCTACAAATTATTAAGGAAAAGATTTCCAAAGCAATAGAAAGATGGGCAAAGAAATGACCAGATAATTCTGAGAAAAATAAATGATTCTTAAAAATTAAAAGCTGACCACATTTACTCATAATTAGAAAAATACTAACTAAAATGACAAGAAATAAGATAAAGTTTTTTGCCAATCAGATTGGCAAAAATCAATAGCTTTGATATACCCTGGCCTGGGAGCACAGAAACAGAAACTTGTGATAACCCACAGTGTTTACGAAGGTGCAGGGCACCAGGCACCCCTGAATATGCCAGAGAAAAAGCTGGCTAAGCAGCTACAGCTACAAGCACACACAACCTTTGCTCCAGCAGCTCCAGCTCTCGGACCAGACCGTACAGATCCGAGTGCGCATTTGTGAACCGCGGGTAAGGTGCAAGGTTACACAGCAGCACAGGAAAGGACTCCTGCCAACCTAAACACCTGCACGAGGACAGGGCTATATTCTGCACCTCCAAGCACAATGTGAACAACTGTCTGGATACACACTGTTAAGCAAAGTCATAAGCTCTTATATATTCGTTTTTTCTCAATAGAAAATATTCGTGTACGTTTCCGTATGCTCAGAATTCAACGGTAGGGATACAAGAAAACCTGATAACCCTGGTTATGTCCAGGGACAGACCATGAGAGAACTGAGGCATTGAGGCTGGAGAGAAACACTTACTTTGTGCATGTTTTTGTACCTTTTAAAGTCTGTACTAAGCATGTGAATTGCCTATTTTTAAAAGTTACTTTTTAATCGACAAGATAAACTTAATAATAAAAAACACTGAATTACTAAAAGCCACTGATGCAAATTTAACTTGCTATAGCTGAGGTATAGAGTCCCAATCACAGGAAGCAAATGTCCCGCTTGATACTTCTTTGGTTATATCTAACATGGAATACTGCATTCGGTTTTCAGCAATGCATTTTTTTGAGAGGCAGCCTCAAAAGGAAATCTCTCCAAAGTATGGAGACCAAGATCATCAAAGGCCTAGAAATGAAATCATATTAGGAAAACTTGGGAGGGGGGCAGAGGGAACTAGAGAGGGGCAGTGGGGGAATGAAAGGAAGGAGGAGGGAACTCCCCCATAAAGTTCATTGTCGCAGGTTTGACCTTGGGATCTTCCCGCATTTAAGAGCAGGAATGTTAGAAATTTCTAATTTTTCTAATAAAAGCCACTCAAAAGGAAAAATGGGAAGAAAATCTGATTAATCAAACAACTGGACCTGACGGGTAAATATGAAAACTGGGAAAGAGTCACCAGGAAGAAAACCTGTGAAATTTCCACAAGCAGGCTAAGGCGGCAAACAGAGGAGCCTGGCCCAGAAGTCCCAGGGCACGTACAAACTTCTTATTGCCTAGTAAGGATATCTCTGCCTCTGTTGAGGCTGCAGACAGCTGCTCTGGAGAAATTTCCACTCGGTCCTTCCTCTTGTCAGAACGTCGCAAGATGATGACGGAATGAATGTGAACAATTCTGACGGTGTCAACCTAGAGGAAAATCCACAGAAATGTTTACTTCCGTCTTTCTCCAATAACACGTGTATTATATTATATTATCAGGTTAAAAACTGCATTTAGAAAACGGATGATTTTCTCATGAATAATAGAATATGTCAAATAAAAGACATCCAACCTCAATATATGCATTTCAAAATAAAAACATAAAGGCTAACATTTGGATGAAGGAACAATGTTTTGAATAACTAATCATCATTTGATTTACAACTATGTGCAAGGTACTCTCACAGAAAAGAACACAACACGGCTGACAATCAGAGGCTGACGTCCAAGTGTTCAGTCTGGTTAAGCAGCAAGTATCATACACGAAACTATAATGAAATCATGTAGTAAATCAATGCTACAAGAGCTTAGAGGAAAGGAGTCACGTTGATTAGAAAAAAACTCATCACCGGCCAACAAGTGTACTATTTCCTGGCTGCTCTGAGTGTGTGTGCGTGTATACAAACACACAGAATTTCTGTAGGTGCCAAATCGATATAAGTAAGATGTTTGGGAGACATGTTGGCCAACTGCTTTAAGTACAGAACTTGAGATGGAATGGCAGACAGTAAGACCAAGAAAGATCAGCATAAAAATGTATGGGGCCTCGACACCATGATTGGCAGAATGCACTGGAAGGAAGGGTACTATTTCAGACAGCCTGGATGTGAAGTAATGACAAAATACTGGGCTAAGTGGATGGAAGAGACAGAAGAAACAGATTTGAGACTCATTAAGAAGGAAGGATCCACAAGATTTGGTAACTAATGGCCCATGGGTGATAGAGGACAGGAAGTTGACAAGGATAACCTCTAAAATTTCAAGGTTGGATCTCAGTAGAACACAGGAGGCAGATCTAAGTTTAAAAAGGATCAGGAGGGAAGGAAAATGAGCTGATCTAGGATAAGAAGATGTAAACAGAGTCAAGGAATAGAGCACGGAGAGGGAGCAGGGGTCCAGGCCCGAATTAATGGGGGTTCCCATGTTTCAGATGAGGCAGACCAAGAGGAGCCAAAAAGGAAGACAGAGGAGTGAAAATCAGAAGTATGAGATGGTTTATAAGTTTCATGGGAAAACACAGGTGTGGCATTGGCAGATGTGAAATCACAGAGGAGACTCATGAAGTCAGCAGCCATTAGGCACATATGGTCAGCTTTTTGCCTTTTTCCACCAAGTGAAGTCTTTCACAGCTTCAAATTCCCTACTCATTCTCCCCTCCCGTACAACTGTTTTTATAATACACACATATCTCACTATAGTTTATCGCATGTTGACGTAATTTTCTCCTCTACTAGAACATAAGCTTCGGAAGGGCTGGCAGGGAGCACGTTTTAGTTATATTTTTATCCCCATCAACGGTACAGTGTCTGGCAGGCACAGAGTACACAATAAAGAAAATCAAAAGCAGAGATAGAAAGACCCTTGACCCCCCCAAGGAGCAACAGGACAATGAAGTTTTCAACAGAAACAATGAAAGCCTAGAGAGGATGTAGTGATATATTAAGTGCATCAAGACAAGATCTACCAACCAAGAATTCTATATTCAAAGAATGAAGGCAAAATAAAGACATTTTCAGAAGCAAAAACTGAGAGAATTCATTATCAGCACAGAAGTACTGAAGAGACCTCTTCAGGCAGAAGGAAAACCCCAGATACAAAGGAAGAAATGAAAAACACTGTAAAAGGTAAAATATGTGAGTAAATACAAATGAATACTAACCACACGAAACAGTAGTAACAATACCACAGGTGGCTTAACATATCTATAAAATTAAAGTATGTCACAACTAATCTAAAGGGTGGGAGGGTACAGATGAAATTAAAGTATTCTAAGGTTCAAGCATTATCAGGGAAATGTTATCAGGAAAAAGAACAAATCAGGAATGCATATTGAAATATGCAGGATAACCACTAAAAGGAAAGTAAAAAAAAAAGTTGCAACTGGGAGGCTCAAAGTGAGAGAATAAAGCCTATCTGATTGACTCAAAAGGCAAGAAAAAGAAAAAGCAAACAAGCGGGTCTAATACAAAGCTATAACCCATATATATCAACAATTACATTAAATATAATTGGAGTGTTATCAGGCTGGATTTTTTAAAAACTAAATGCTGCTAATAAGAAACACACACTGTTAAATATCAGTATACAAAAAGACCAAAACTAAAAGGATGGCAAAGGTATGCCATGACAACATCTACTAAAAAGATAAGGTCACTGAATTCATGAAGTTTAGCATCTATTTGACCAGTACAAATCAACACAGAATTCCACATGAGGGCATGGACTCCTGAAAAATAAAATTACATCATTAAGACTGGCAATGTATTTTCGTAGGAGTTGATGCCCAGGGTGACTTTTTTCTCTCCCTATTGTAAGATAAGATTTCAGTTTAGAGTAGGATGGCAAGACCAGCCCAGACACAGATGAAAAACAAAATAAGACAAGTATAAATAAAGGCCACAAAGGACTCACAGATGTCCCTGAAAGCCACTGGTAGCTGACGGGCTTGAGGGTTAGGGTTAGGGTTAAGGTTAGGGTTAGGAATGACTCTAGCCCTAACCCTGTTACAGTCATAGCCACATAAAATATTCCAGTTTAGCTAGACTGGCCCCACGCCTTTTCAGTCTTGGAATTCAAGTACTAAAACCCAGGTTTTTTTGCTCCTCTGTCTTGGTATAGAACAAGGGCTAGCAAAGACTGGCCTGCCCAGCCAGCCTCCCTTGGGCAAAATCCGGCCACGTTCGTTCATTTATGTATTGTAGCTAAGTAACTGGAACAAAGAATGTATTTACCATCAGGCCCTTTATAGGAACCTGAGGCCCCTGGCATGCCTCTCCATGGCTCATGGGCAGGTAAACACTAATTTCCTATTTTAGGGAATGTATGTTCATTCGTACAACATATATTTATTGACTATATACTTGTACGTAAGGCACTGCATGAGGGCCCAAGTACAGAAAGATGAACAGGATACAGTAGTCATGTCCAGGAAGAGAGATAGGTGGACAGCTCTAGGACCGCACACATGCACTGTGAGAGACATGCTCAAGGAGCAGTCAAAGCACAGAGGACCCTTTCTGACCTAGCCTACTGGTCAGGGCAGATCCCTTAAAGGAGACAGGCGGCAGCTGCAAGGGGTAAGGAGTTAGCCAAGCAGAGGAGAGGGAAACAGTCCAAGCATAAAACCCAGCAGATACAAGGAATGAAACAGTACAACATAACCTGGAAGATGCCATAATTCACCATGGTTAGAAGTTGGAGATAAACAGAAATGATATCAAGAAGGCCCTGAATGCTTAAGTAATGAGGCTTCATCCTAAAGGTAGTGGGAAATGCACTGATTTTAAGCAGAGGTATGTCACACTTATGTTCTCAAAAGATTATACCCCAAGCAACCAGAAGAGAGGACTAGAGGCAAGAGACGGGAGGCAAGAAGACTGGGGAGAGGCTAACAAGTGTTCAAGAACAGAAGTGACAAGGACCTCCAATAAGGTGGCTGCAGTCGGGATGAGGTGCTGGAAATAAAACAGAAGCAATCTACGGCTCTGAATGGCTTTGAGTGGTGCCCAAACATGGCTGGATGTTAGAATTGCCTGGGGAAGTTTTCAAACTCCTGCCACCGAGGTCTCACCCCAGACCAATGGAGTTGGCATCAGGATTTCATAAGCTTACTGGGTAATTCCAAGGGGCCCCCAGGCTTGGGAACTACTGTGGTGGAGGAATGTTGAAGTGGGTTCGAGGAAGAGGGAAGATTCAGTTTTGAACATGTTAGTTTAAGATGCCTCTGTCTAGCTAAACTTGAAATAGGCAGTAGCGTATGAAGTTCTAGAGCTTGGGATAATTGATATTAACTAGTATCTACTGGATATTAACAAAATACTTATTGGCTACCTGCCATGTGTCAGGCACTTGGAAAAGTGCTTTCCATTTATTAACTTGGTAACCCCCCAGTGATACATGCACCCCAATATTTATAGCATTATCAACAACGGCCAAATTATGGGAAAAGCCTACATGTCCACAGACTGATGAATGGCTTAGGAAGAGGAGGTATATGGTGTGTGTGTGTGTGTGTGTGTGTGTGTGTGTGTATAGGAATATTAGTCAGCCATAAAAAGGATGAAATCTTGCCATCTGCAACTATGTGGACAGAGCTAGAGTGGATTATGCTAAGTGAAATAAGTCTATCAGAGAAAGACAAATACCATATGATTCCATTCATATGTGGAATTTAAGAAACAAAACACGAGGGACGCCTGGGTGGCTCAGTTGGTTGAGCGGCTGCCTTCGGCTCAGGTCATGATCCCAGCGTCCTGGGATCGAGTCCCGCATCGGGCTCCTTGCTCGGCAGGGAGCCTGCTTCTCCCTCTGCCTCTGCTCACTCTCTCTCTCTCTCTCTCTGACAAGTAAATAAATTTAAAAAAAAAAAAAAGAAACAACCCATGTCTTCTTTAAGAAACAAAACACGAACATAGGGGAAAAAACAAAGAGAGGCAAACCATAAAACAGACTCTTAACTATAGCAAACAAACTAGGGGTTGATAGAGGGAGGTGGGCTGGGCGATGGGTTAAAAGGGTACTGGGCGTTAAGGAGGGCACTTGTGATAAGCACTGGGTGTTATATGTAAGTGATGAATCACTGAATTTGACTCCTGAAGCCAATATTACACTACATGTTAACTGGAATTTCAATTAAAACTTGAAATTAAAAATAACTAACTAAATAAAAATAACTTCCCAGTGACACACTGAGGTTGGTTCTATTACCATGTCTAGTTCACAAATGAGTGTTTTACGTACATTACCCAAATTCAACTCTCCCAACAATTCTATGAGGTTAGTTACTGTCATTATCCCCGTTTTACAAACAAAGAAATCAAAGCTCACAGATGTTAAATAACATGCCTAAAGTCCCACAGTGAGTATCAGAGGAAAGAGGAAAATTCAAGAGATACACAGTGAGTATCAGAGGAAATACACAGAGTGATACTCACTGTGTATCTCTTGAATTTTCCTCTTTCCTCTGATACTCACTGTGTATCTCTGTGAACTCTTGAAGTTCAAGCGAGATTGAACTTCAATGTTGTAGCTAAAGCCATAGGAAAGGTAATGTTGCCCAGAAGACATCCCGGGTAGGCAAGGAGGCCAAGCCAAAGACTTGGAGAATACCAATATTTAATGCGGAGGATGAAGAGCCCATAATGGATGGGAGGGAGAGAAGAGGAATAGGGAAAACAACAAAACAAACAAAAAACCCAGGACAGTTCAGAGTTCCAAAGAGAAAGATTTAAGATTAGCACCAAGAAATAATCCACTGATACAGCTATGGGGAGGTGGCTGGAGAGACAGAACTGGAAACCAGACCTTGGTATGCGTGACTACTGAAGGTAAAGAAATGATAATGACTGTAGCCTATTCGTTTAAGAGGTCTGACTATTAAAAGGATTCTAGTAACTACAGGGATTGAAAAGTTATTTTTCTTTCCTTTGTAAAATGAGTACTCTCACGGGGCGCCTGGGTGGCTCAGTGGGTTAAGCCTCTGCCCTCGGCTCAGGTCATGATTCCAGGGTCCTGGGATCGAGCCCCGCATCGGGCTCTCTGCTTGATGGGGAGCCTGCTTCCTCCTCTCTCTCTGCCTGCCTCTCTGCCTACTTGTGATCTCCATCTGTCAAATAAATAAAATCTTAAAAAAAAATGAGTACTCTCATTTTAAGCACATCTGTATCCTAAGGGGGAAAAAAGTGTCAAAAGGTTGAAGACTCAGAAAAGAGGATATTTGATAAGCAAGTTTTTTGAAGAACCTGTAGGTCTGGATAGGAAGTAAACTTCTTTCCTTGATATGGGAAGAAAGGAGGCAAAGTGGTTAACATGGAGAAGTTTAGCTATAGGGGTAAAAAGTAGATGGAGTTGTTTTGCCTGATAGTTTTTATCACGCCCATCATCTGCCTAGCAGAGAAGAGGCCATAGTTTATTTTTATATATTTTACAAAAGCAGTGGCCTGCAACACATTGGAAACACGATGAACCAAAAAGTGTAGGTTGAAAAGCGTTCTAGTAGACCATGAAGGCTAGAGCATGCTAGAAAAGGCGAGGCAGGATTGTAGACAGGAAAAAAGGCAAGATAAACTAAGAATTATGAGTTATGCATAGTTTGCTTACAGCAGAAGGTTGCCAAAGTAGGAATTGGGACTTGAGATAAGGAGGTAACAGTGATGTGCAGGAATTCACAGATCTAAAGGAAGCAAACGAAAAAAAGTTCAAGGAAGCAGCGAGAAGGGCCAGAGATCAGGCAGGGAATGGCAAGGAGAGCTGAGAGTGATTCCTCATCTGAGTTTGCTGCAAACAGAAAAATTAGGTTCCAGTCCTAGTGAGTACACTCTTCATCTGGTTTTACTGGAGAGAACATCCTACTCAAACATAGCCGTAACCCTAACCCCCTAACCCTAACCCTAACCCTGTGCAGATCGGATTAATCCCTGGCTGAGATCATCAGATTCAGGACAGAAATCCCTCCCCAAGTGCAAGGTTCTATCATGCAAAATTCTAGCATACATACCTTTTCAGCAACTGTGCGTATTTCAGTTCCAGTATACGTAAATTTGGAGTCACTCCTTTTGGGGATAAATTAGGGGGAGAAAAGGGATCTGAATTTTGGAATACAAAAAGATATTAAAGCAAGGTAACAAGATTTGCAGTTTTTGCACTGAAACTTTAGCAGAAAAAAAAAGGAAGAGTGGCCAAGTACATAATTTGTTCAGTGGCAAAGCGAAATTCCTAGAATATTGGGTATTAAGGAGGTGGGCTTGTGGAATACATACTCTGCTATGCTTTGAAATTTAAATAAATGTCACCCAAAGCTTTTGCCTCCTGAAGCACTCAAGTTTCTGGCCTTCTCTGAGATCATTATAGAGCCCACCAGAGGGAAGCAAAAAGCCACTGACAGTTTAGATGAAGCAAGGAGTCAATGGGGGGAAGGTCTCTTAATATGCTTATTATCTGCTGAAAAGAAAATTACCTGTATTTCGTTGTCATTTCAGGGGAGACAGAACATAAAGCATATCAAGCCACAAAATGGAATGTAACAGCAGTGTATGAGTTGTACAAAGTTCTATGTGTAAGAGCTTTCATAGGTTCACTCATGATCTTGGTATCCCTATCCATATTTTTTCCAGAAGGTCATACATATATCAAACTGAAAATTCTCCAAGTAGGAAGTAAGGTGGAAATCAACCTTCAGGGTTGGGGTGGAATTCAAAGTGTGTCACTGAGGGAGCTCCGGACTCATAATGGTAACTTAAAATAGAAGTTGTACACAACATTGCCAAACTTGTCATCATTTTGAGTTAACAGTAACATAGAGATCAAAAGATATGAGTAAAGAAATATATTCTTACCTTGTGTCATCATTCAGCTAGAGGGGGAAAAAGCAGAAAACATGCCTGATCACATTATGTCAGTTTGATGTACACGGATGGAGATTATATGAAACTTGGTCATGTGTTCCTGTATACCAGCATGAACGGCTGGAGAATTCTTACTTCGGATTATAAGCAACTAAGGTATGTCTCCTCATCCTCCTTTGCCCCTCTGCAACACTTAACTCCGTGGAAACCTTTGCGTCTTTGGAATCCTCTTCCCTGTCTGGTTTTCTGATGCCCTTAGAAGGCGTCCCAGAAAGAAGACTGGAGGCGAGGCCAGGGGCCCTAATCATGGTTGGCTGCTTCCTGGTACAGTCCTGCCCTCACAGTACAGTGTCTTTACGGCCTGACTCGTGGTTATTCAATGGGATAATCACTCCAGATCTAGAGCCAAGAGAAACTGCAAGGCCCACCCAGAGGATTATGCAGATCGCTGTGGCGTTGCAGGAGGCTCAACGCGCGTTCAGAGACAGAAGATACGGGGCCTGCACTATATCTGATCATCGCAAGTCTCGGTCCAAGGGTCTCGGTCGGAGGTTTCCGTAGCCTCCGCAGCCCTGGGCGCTGCCAACACCCAACCCGGGGACACGCTGCGACTGCTCAGCAGGGTTCCGGTCAGGCTAAGTGCCCTACTCACCTCCCCTATACACAGCCCCATCACCTCCTCCTTCTCGGTGCTCAGAGCGTGGTTGAGGCAAACTAGGAAAGCATCCGACTCAAGATGAACCGCTTGCACCGCTTGTACCACCTGCACCGCCATCTTGGTCCGACCCTGCTCACGTCCGCCTCGGGCCCAATCCGGGCTTGGCCAACCCGGTGCTCGGGAGCGCGGATTCCGCGGGGGCGGGGCCTGGGGAGCGCGGGCGGGGCCTGGGGAGCGCGGGCGGGGCGGGGCGGGGCGGGGCGGGGCGGGGCGGGGCGGGGCTCGAGGCGGGCGCGCGGGGGCGGGGCGGGGCCGGCCCGGCGGCACCTGGGAGACGCCCGCGCCGGTTGGGGCAGGCGTGGCCGTCGGGCGCAGGGCGGTAGCCGGCCGCGGTCGGGGCGTCAGGCCCGGTGGCGGGGTGGGCAGGGAGGCGGCGCTCGCGGTTCGCGGGCAGACCTGCTCTGTGAGCGGCGCCCGAGCGGCGGGGCCGGCGCCTCTGGAGCGCCCGCGCCCATTTTGCCCGCCCGCTTAAGAGAGCCGTACGCGGCCTACACGCTCCGGGGACAGCCCTTTGAGGCGGCCGCGTCGCGCGCGCCGGCCTCCTGAGCCAGAGGGACGCTCCTGTGAAATTCGGTCCTAAAACAGTTCAGGTCTTATTTTATTTCGCTGGGTTTCCAAGTTACGGTCCCTGAATTTTGTACAACTCTCCCTGGACCGCTTCCGGTCGCCGGCCCTCGCCTCCTAACTTCGGTCCGGGTGACCTCGGCCCGGGATGTCCCTCGACTCGCCCCGGGCTCACGTCCCGATCGCGGCTTGAGTGGCCCAGGGCGGGGGAACCTGGAAGTTTTTAGCCTCGCTGCTCCTGAGGCGGATTAATTAGCCCAAGAAACATTATATTCATGTGAGTAACCTCTTCCAGAAACAGTGCTATACTGTATCTGAAAAAGTATCACTCTTAAGCTTGGCTGCTGCTGGCTCTTACGCGTTCGGTGCGGGGAACGGGACTGGGGGACTCGAGTGGTGTTAAAGGTCTGGGATGTCTCGCAGTCGATATCCGCAATGTAAATTTCCTCAGCTCCCCTTGTCTCGATGATATCAGACGTGGTGAAATTCCATGGAAAACGGGTTTTCTCTTCACTTATGTCAAACGTGCCACGGGCGAAAGTACAGCTCTTTCAACTCCCAAGATTAGGGATTACACGTGGGTTGTAGGGACCGTGCTAAATCAGAGTGTTTGTTTGATCTGGTTTTCTCTTCCCTGCGCAGTGTTGAAGCCAGGCAGGCATGGCAGTACTGGAAAGGGAACATTCCCAACGTGCTCCTTGAAGAGGTGTTGATGCTTTGCTCTTTTCTCCCAACTCAGTTCCAACCCAAGTCCCCCCACAGACAGGGTCGACATCCACTGAAATTATCTGTGACAGGTGTACCGGCAAAACCCACATTTTACCGAACGCAAAAGGATCGCTCGGCACCTCTTTCCATGATTCATCTTGGCAATGATGAACATTGAGCAAAACTTAAACTGTGCAATTATATTGGACCCATCGAAATTTTCTCTTAAGTCTCGGTTTTACACCATGTATATTACTTCTGTTTGCGACACATATATTAGTTGCTCTTTGTAGCTTGTACAGCCTGCGTGAATGGGACAACAACGGCTTTTCTTCTCATTATTATCTTTAGCAATGGAATGTTTTGACTTTATAAAGTGCCTTTACGCACCTTCAACAACAAAAACTCCTTTTCTTTCTTATTGCTGTTAGTCAATCTCAAATATTACACCAACATTCTCTAACTTTTATAATGCTCATGGCTGCATCTCACACTTCTAAATGTTGAAGTGGAGTACAGAAAAAGACTATGAAAACTTACAGCATGCTTACTTTTTGCTGCCTTCTCATGTAAACTACCCAAATGGGAATCAAAGTGTACAACTGCCTAGCTGGGTTCTGACTTCGTGCAAGTTACCTAACTTCTCTGTGCCTTACTTACTCCCCTCATCTGGAACAGTATCCATAAAGCACAAAATAAGTAAGTGCTGACCATTACAATCAAGACGTTGTTTATTGCTCATTTTACACCTCAGAAAACAAGTGTACGGACATTAACTTATCCCAACTCCCAAAGCTAGCAAGTGGCAAAATCAGGATTCATACCCAGGCCATGCTGACTCCAGGGCATATGTTCTTAGTAACTTCACCCATTGTAATTAAATCAGTTTATTAATTCACTTCAAAGAAAATAAGTATGTTCAACCAATTAATGTTTACAAATTGTTCAAACACCTGGAAATTTAAGTAAATTATACTTTTCATAAGGAAGTCTTTCTATGTTGTTTATCATGCATCTAATTTAACACAAAATTTATGAAATTTTTCCTCCAAATGAAGTTATGAAATTATTTGCTTACTAGGAAATAGTGTGTCTAGGCCACTGTGGTCTCTTGCCATGACATCAAGGTGACCCCCATGGGGACAATCTGCTTTAGTGACTTAATGGATGATAAAGCCATATAAGCACTTTTTGAATCCATTTGAATTTGCAGATGGTAGTATTCCTTTGACTTGAGTGGAGGAGGTTTATGTTGGGTATTATATTGCACGTTGTACCTGAGTTTATCTTCAGGATTTTAGAGACTCATCTTAGTTCAAGATGTTCTGAATTTGGTGAACAAGTTACATGTGTGGAAAAATGTTCTCTAGTCAAATGAATTTGGGAAATGTTAAAATAAGGTTTCTTTACTGTGTAACTTCCAGAGCTTTTACCACACTTGTGAGCCTTGTGACTATAAGATTCCCAAACTTATCTGACCAAGGAAAAAGTTAGGGGCAAGTGTTCCAAGAATGACATTTTAGGGAAATGGTTTCCAATTTATACAACCTGTGATTTTATGGTCCTTCATCTTAATCTTAGTCCTTCAGCCTTTGCTTTTCTCTGGTAAGGATATCGTTGGCTTGTGCTCATGCAGCAGATTCGCTGTGAGTGGTAACACACATAAGTGCAGGGTCACGAGCGGGAGTTTGTTCCCTGGCTCATCCTACAGATGCCCAGCATGTCGGCCTTTAGGTCCCAGCAGCACGTCACACTGCCTTTCTTCTGAGAATATTTTGTAGTGACTCATAGGCCTCTTTGTAGTAATTCATAGTAACTCAGACTATCATCTCCAATTTATCTGCCCTCTATGTCACTGGAATCATTTCGTTTTGAAGTCAGTGCAACCAGTAAAATTTTGTTTTTCATTCAAAACAATCTTAAATGTCAATATATTAGTTGTTGACTATGTGTGAAGGTGAGATGGTAGTGAAACTCTTAATACTTGGCTTCTATTTTTTTTTAAATGGCCACATTTATTTCTTTTGTTCTCAAAATCCAGACTTTAATATATATATTTTTTACATTAGTATTTACTTGCTTTTTGTTTGTATCTCTCCTTTCCACAGCCCTGGGGAAAAGGAGAGGCAGAACAATTGTATCTGCTAAATGGAAAAAAAATGACTTTGACAGAATATATGGTTATATAATATACCTAAAGAATCTGTCTCTACCCACGTCTATGTGGTCTCTGTCTGTTTCCCCTCTCTGCTCCGCGTACATATCCACTCACTCACGCACAGGAACACTGACTAGTCTTGACCCTTCAGGTGCCCAGTACTACTATATCATTCCTGTTATGGAAGACCTTATAATACTGTATTTGAGGGGAGACAAGGCTTGTGAAATAAGCAGAGCAAATGTGCAAAGGCAATTTATAATTAGAGGCAAAAATATGAGCTTGGGCTGAGACATAAACGCTGCAGTGGTCCTAGGAGACGCGAAGTTTTCCTGGAGAAGGCAGACACCTGCACTCTACCATAATAGTACTGAGATAGGCAGAATGGCTTGTGGAGGCATATGTTAGGCAAGTAGAAAGCTCAAGCAAGGATTTGGAGCTAGAAATGAGCCTAGTATTTAGGGGAAAGTTTGTCTCAAATATGGTGGCAGGGGTGCTTGCTGAAATTGGTGACAGATCAGGAGAGGTGGTGTTGCCACCTAGAGAAACTGGGATTTGGTGAAGGAGAAGGGGTTCTTTAGGTGAGTTTGCGATAAGAGAGCCCAGGAAGATGGGGGCTTACCATGGGCTCAGAGTCAACTCCATTCAGGATACAATGGGTGAAGCAACTATGATGCTCTTAAATTACCCACTGAAATCAGACCATTTATTACATCTCTAAAACACAGCTTCCTCTACTACTAGGGAAGGTGAACTAACAGTGATAAGAAAAAAAAACAAACTGCTGTCCTTGAAAAGAGGGCTTGCTTTGGCTCAATTCGTTCTTTCAGGCTTTTTCCTTGGCTGTATCATACCGTGTTCTGGCATCTCATTTGCTCTTGGCAATCTCAGTAATGGTTTAGCAAGCTTCGGAGATGTGCTGCAGTTCCTCTCCTGCCTAAAGGCCACCTAGTGAGAATAGGAGGTGTTTGTTCGGTGGGGCAGATCCCCCAATGCCGTATCTGCTCTGTCAGAGGAAGAAATGCAGCGAAACCATGCCATGATGGTAGGAGCCAGGTACAAACTATTCATTTCTGCAAAATGCAGGTCAAGTAATCGTGAGGCCCTGAAATGAGATCCAGAGCTAGGCAGAAAACCCTTATGGGGTTAGAGCCGAGTCTGCGTTATGGAAAGAGTTTGCCCAGGAGATTTGCTTCCTTTACACCTCTCAAATGGCGGAGGCCTTTTCTGGCCTTCTGACTTGCGAAATCAGAATTAAAATGCACACCTCTGTGGAGAAACGGGTTCCGGTGACATCCTGAAGCATTATTAAAATGAAACAAGGACCTAGATGGATAACCATCATTTGCTTTCCACTCCAAATCACCATGATCCCCAAAGTCTTTTGCAGCTTCAGAATTCCATGAAGCTACCTTAAATATTTTCCTTCACATGAAAACCCCCTTCTGGAAGTGCCCAACTGCTATCAGTAACCTTTCTAAGTAAGCTGATAAATAGGTTATTTGTCCTTAAAACAAACTTTGAATTTTAATTTAGAAAGCAATGCACATAATTCAGCCTTCACAGTCCTTTAAAATGGAATTGCTTGAAAGGGGCTTTTACCTGGGGAGTATGGCACACGCATCCGTTGCTGCCCACATAAGTGCTTGTGCACCCCCCGTTGCTAACTGCATTTTGTCAGAGGCCGCTCTGTGAACGCAGAGACTGCGACACCACTGCCCAGCTTCCTGAGGTGCCAGTCCTACATCTCCACAGAGCTCCCCACTGAGCTCGGGAGCTGAGTGCTTCACAGGCAAGAGTTAGCGTGACCTGAGGCTCTGCTGCGTGGCACTTGAGTGTCTTGATGAGTGTCAGATGGCCTCGGCTCCATGCAGGCTGTGCAAGTAGACATGTAAGAGTTTTTGTTCTGGTTGGTGGTTGCTAGTTCCAGGTCACCTTGCTCACTGGTGAGTTCATTCAAACCAGAAAAGTCACACCTGTGTCCTGTGCGCGGGTGCTGCAGGCTTAGGTGGAGAAAAGCAGGGCTAGAATTGGAACCCAAAGCCCAGAATGGCAGGAGAGGATGTGGGGGCTCCACCCGATCACCTCTGGGTTCACCAAGAGGGCATCTACCGCGACGAATACCAGCGCACGTGGGTGGCGGTCGTGGAAGGGGTAAGTGTTTACATTTTGCTTATTTTTTAAGTTGATTTTGCTTTTAAGCAACTTGGTTTCTAACCAGTCTCAAAATTCTGAAATCTTTGCTTTTATTTTTGATCATTTTTTCCCATTAGGAGACAAGTTCCCTAAGGGCACGAGTCCAGCAAGTTCAGGTTCCCTTAGGTGACGCAGCTAGACCAAGTCACCTTCTTACCTCCCAGCTACCTCTCATGTGGCAACTCTACCCTGAGGAACGCTACATGGATAACAACTCTCGCTTGTGGCAGATCCAGCATCATTTAATGGTACCCATGTTGCTTAATCGTTTTCCATTGTATTGGGGGCTCTTTAACTTTAACTTTTAACTCTATAAACTTTCTTTTTCTGACAGGTCAGGGGAGTACAGGAGCTGTTGCTCAAGCTTTTGCCTGATGATTAACCTGGTATGTATTTCTATTTCTCCCCTGTTCTCCCTTTTTCTTTTTCACTCTGTTTGGTTGTGATTTTAATGATCTACTTTTTTTTCCAGGTGCTGGGATTCTAGGAAGATATGCTCCTCTGTTCTATTCAGTATATGGCAATCACTTCATCCACCACTGCAGTGCACCCACCTGTGGGCCTGGGGGGAGGGACTGGGTTGAAAAACTGCTCAAGAACACAGAAGCTTAGGAAGGGTTATGAAGAACACCACAAGTGGAACTGCAGAGAGGGGGTCGGTCACACAGGCAGAAAGCAAGTCAAAAAAGCACTTAGTCAGGATACGTAACTTGAAATTGACTCCTTTGGAAATTGCCATAGAACCGTTAATGGACATCATCAGCTGGAACTGGGATCTGATGAGTCCCACAAAAGTCAGCACCTGCTACAGAACAGATGCCCCGATCACCAAGGACTTGGTACTGGTTTAGAGAGAAGAGAGCAGCTCCTAGCAGCATCAACATCTATGTGTCGCTTATTTGCCCTGCGCAATTCACCTGCCTTTCCTTCTCCCATCCTGTAAATATCCCAGGTTTTGCTCCAGTGTTTCCCCTCCCAGTACTGACCTAACTTGGATCTTACGGAAAACTTAGGGGGCTCTGAAAAAAGAGGAGGTTATTTGAATTAATGAAATGGGCTACAAAGGCTTCTGGGCCTTTTTCCTTTCTGAAATTGTGCCTTCAAATTTTTAGAGGTTTCTAATCAAAATCGTGGGCACTTAAATTCATTCTCTGGCTACAGATAAATAAGTTGGTTTCTATAAGAGCTCTAAAAATTATTTTAGCTGCTTAACTAGCACCTTTCTCAGGAAGTAATAATAGCACCAAATATTGCTGATTCCTAGGAAACCATTTACTACCTGATAAAGAATTTTCTGAGTTGAAGTAGTCATAACTGTTTATGTACATTAAAAGTAAGGTTTTATTTTTTTTTTTTAATCTTGGGAATCACATCTACCATGTATTGAATCCTTACTGCCTCCCTTCCCGCTAGACTGTTCTGTGCACCTAATCCTTCCACTAAAGCTTTGAGGTACATAGGGATGGCCCCCATTTTACATATGAATTATAAGGAAAAAGGCTCAAGGAGTTGAATCATTTACCAAGGGTGGTTCTGTGAATGATAGATCCGAGCAGTGGGCAAGCCTATTGGTCTGTGGCATCGGCTCCTTTAGCCCGCAATTGGTTTACGATATTCAAGATGAGGTGATTGAATTCAAGGTTTTATTTTCATGTAAAGCTATTTATGTCTTCAAAACTGAACGAAATGGATATTATAAAAATACAGTTGATTCATTCTATGAATGGGAAGAGTATTTTTTAGTGCAATTGTTTTCTAGCATACCTGGTTGTCTCAGAAGAAAATCCCATCTAGAGGGGCTTTAAAGTCTTTATGGATAAAAGACAAAATAAAAATCGTTTTTCTTATTTTAGTTTTCTGGATATGCCGCAGAAGGATCCGTGCCAGAAACAAGCCTGTGAAATACAGAAATGTTTACAAGGTAGTATGTTAAATGCTTTTTTTATATTTTTCCACTTTATCTGTGAACTACAAGAGACCAACTTTTCTTTTTATCAGCAAATGATATGAGTTCCTCTCAAAAGTAGTATTTCTGTAATTGTCCTGAAGATTTTTCTCATTGTTTCAACAAATATGCAAATTCAACAAATGCAAAAAATACAAAGTGATATGATCCAAGCTTCATGTTTGCAATCCTGGTTATACGTTAGAATCTTTAAACTATATTAGACTAAAATCTTTAAAATACATTAGAACCTTTAAAAAAAAGCTCTTGCCTAGAACAATTAAATCAGACTTCCTGAAGACGGGTTCTGGGCAGGAATCAGTCTAAAAAGCTAACCAGGTTACTTCAATGTACAGCCAGAGTTAAGAACTACTAAGCTGAGCAAAGTCCCTTTTTTTTTAAAAGACTAGTTTTAAATGGGTTGGTTATACTTCACTGTGGCTGAAAACCCACTATTTAAAAGCCATCAGATTAGAAATGGGGGTTGAAAATGCAATTGGAATTCAGGCTGCCAAGTCAGCAACTAAGTCTTTTAAAAAAGCAAACTTCAACTAAAGCATATTTGATGTGATTTGTCCACTTGATTTTTCCCCCAGTTTGGTTCTAAATTGGCCAATAAGTTTGACCAAATGCTAGAGGATTTTATTTTTTTTTAATCAGTGAATGATTATTGGCAGAAGAACAGATAGAAAAGCTACAGAGCTTTCTGAACTTCAACACTGATGTTTTTGTTAACTTTTCCCATTAGTAAAGTAATAGAGATGGAAGTCCATGAAACTATAGAAGGGTCTGAAGGAAAAATGTTAAGAATTTACCCAAAGATTCACTACTACAGAAAACCCTTGTTTGTATACTTCCTTTGCCTTTTAACTTTCATTCTTAGACTTTTCATTTTAGGATGTAAGCAGTATTTCATAAAATCTTAATCTAAAATGTTGATGTGTAATGATAGTAATGCTACTTTATTCATCCTTTTCTTTCCTCCAAATTTAAGAAAAAGAAAAATGTTTTTCACAGCTTCTTCTCCCAAATAAATTCTTACCTTATTTGAATTAGCAACATATGGATATAGTGTGGGAGGATTGAGGGCTGGAAGGACTAAGAGTTAGCATTAAGCACAGCCATAAGTGTTTTAAACATATTAAGTCATTTAGTCCTTTCATCCATGAGGTGGATGCTGCTATAGATGGATCAATTGACACAGAAGTCAGATAACTTGTCTAGTAAGGGGTGCAGTGAGGGTTTGAACCCTTTTGGTCTGCCTCCAAGCTTGGACTCAGCCACTCTGCTATATTCTTTCTAGTCAGAATTAGTGTTTGTTTGTTTTTTAAAATCCTGGACTAACTCCCATGCACCCCATTTTAGCACTGGGGGACTTGGATCAACTGCAGCTGACCTGGAACCTTTAGGTCAAGTTCTCCCTGACTTAAGGTCTATGTATAGTAGGGGCTCTACATATATTTTCTGTAGAGGGCCAAATAGGAAATATTTTAGGCTTTGGAGGCCCGAAGGTCTTTGTTGTAGAGTGTGTAGGTGGGAATGTGGGTGTGTATTTGCAACCCTTGTAAAATGTAACCATTCTTAGCTCACAGCTGTAAAAAAGCTCTCTATCCAGAGACTGCAATTTCCCCACCTCTGTTGCACAGACTTGGTAGGGACGTCCCACAGCCACCACTGTCCTAGAAAAGGGTATGTAAGTTATTAACCTGAGAGAAAAGGAAATTTATATGTAAAAATACCTTTCAACCACTTTGTAAATCATGCTTTTTTTTTCTAATTGTCCTGTTGACTGGTCTGTACATCAGAAAGAGTTAAATGGATTTGGATGCATCCTCTTTCTTCCAGGTCCATAGATAAAATGAAGTGAAAAGGAGTGGGAAGCACTGATCTAAACTTCCCTGCATCTGAGTTCTATGAGATCATGACTAGGGTCTGCCTGTCTGTCTTTCAGCCAACAACTACATGGAATCTAAGTGTCAGGCTGTCGTCCAAGAACTGCGTAAGTGTTGCGCTCGATATCCCAAGGGAAGATCTCTCGTCTGTTCGGGATTTGAAAGAGAGGAGGAAGAAAAGCTGACACTGAAGCCTACATCAAAGTAAAGTTCTGCTGAAAAGTTAAATGCTGCACCATGTATCCACCAAGCAAGTTTGTCTCCCTGACTCTTTCTTCAGGCCAGGTAGCAGCAAATATCACATAAAAAAGTCAACTATAAAAGTTAATGAATATGCCATCTATGCAGAACAGATAGAAATATATCAAATATGTAGAATGTAATAAAACTGAGCTGCTAAAATAAACCTGTTAAGTGAAAAATTTTGGTTTGGTACTTGTGATATTGTGACTTATAAGAAATATATATTTGGTCTTTATCTCCTTTCCTGGTACACAGCTCCTAAAACCCTTGGAATTTCCTAAGTGATAATAGTGATAAAGGTGTCTTGTCACATTAATGAGGTGACTTTTGCATAGTAACCTATGCATGAGGACTGGTTGCCAGGGGGCCAACCCTGTGATTAGAGGGTTGGAACTTTCAGTCCCACACTCCCCTTACCTCTGGGAAGGGGAGAGGGACTGGAGGTTAAGTCAGTCACCGATGGCCAATGATTTAATCAGTCATAACTGTAATGGAGCCTCTATAAAAACCAAAAAGGACTGAGTTTGGACTGAGTGGGACCTTGACCTTTGTACCTCTTCATCTAGCTGTTTATCTGTATCCTTTATAATAAGCTGGCAAATGTTGAAGTAAATGTTGAGTTCTGTAGTTACTCTAGCAAATTAATCAAACCCAAGGAGGATGTCCTTGGGAACCTCAGATTTATAGCCAGTGAGGCAGAAGGACAGGTAACAATCTGGACTTAGCAATAGGTGTTTGAATTTGGGGCAGTCTTTTAGACTGAGCCCCTAACCTGTGGGATCTGACACTAATTCCAAGTAGATAGGGTCCTAACTTAATTAAGTTTGTAGGACACCTGGTCAGTGTCCACTGAGAATTGGAGAATTGCTTGATATAGATGTTAATGAATTGTCTTTAGCCTTTGAATTTGGACTGCTAGTACCATTCATAAAACTCGTCCTGTGTTAGGTGAAAAGACACCCTTCCAGTGCCACAACCATGACACGTTCAGACTATGTGCTGTTGCATTTCCAGTAATTCAGAGCGCAGTGTCCTTCCAGAGGCCAGTGAGAGCATTTCTTTCCACTTTTACCTCCCCACTACAGTGCCTAGCAAGAAGACACTTAATATTTGTTCAAAGAATGGTAGGAAAGGCCTAGAAATGATTCTTGTAATGTTTAACAACCCCTAATTTATCATGAGAAAACTGAAAAGAAAAAAAAAAACACTTCGTTGGAAGGCAGGCAGCAACAGAATTCTTAGGTGGTTTATCTATTATAATCAAAACGTTACAGTGAACCCTCATGTTAATACAAGGCTGCTGTAGGAAGCCTGCTGACAGTTGTCAGTGACTTCATGTGGTGGTGGTAGAGTAACAGTATCAAACAGGCCATTTGCTTTCCTCAAACAGGTGCTAGAACCACCATCACTCCAGCCTGCCCCCAGAAGGAAAAGATGACTTTCTAAGCAGGGGCAGAAACAAATTCTGATATGTCCCTGTCTTAGTCTATTCGGGCTGCTGTAAGTCCATTCTGGCTTATGAACAACAGACATGTATGTATTTCTCACAGATCTGGAGGCTGGAAGTCCAAGTTCAAGGCCCCTCCCATGTCAGGAAGGGAGCGAGCAAGCTTTCTTGGGTCTGTTCAAGAGAGGCACTAATCCCAGTCATGAGGGCTCCACCTCCATGAACTACTCATCTCCCAAAGGCCCCACCTCCAAATATCATCACCTTGGGTGTTAGGATTTCAACGCGAATTTTTGGGAACACAAACATTCAGTCCAGAACAGGGAGGATCCTACATTGCCATGAATGACTAAGGTAAGATAGTCTGAGATAGTCAAATACCATTATTATTTGAGACCAACTGTTCTTTTAAGCAGCATTCCCTAAAGTGTTTCTAGGAATTTCTGTCAAAGGCAGGGAGGGGACAAAAGGCTTCTGTGGTCTCATAAGTTCGGGGAATGTTAGATTAGACATAAGTTAACAGGTTTCTCTCCTCTAAGACTTCAAAGCTCTCAATATGTTACTGTAAATCATGATTCTTTGAAAAGGACTATTTAACGCACAAAGTGCCAAAGTGTCCCCATTTTGCAGACAGCCCCTCACAGGGTGAACGTCCCCCAGAAAGACTTGGAGAAAACACTGCCTTGGAGAGGTTTCGTCCACAAACCAGGGTGATCGTGCTATGTTCTCATGAAATCATTTAAATGAACTCTTGTGTGAACAGTGAAATGATTTAATAAAACATTTTATAACTATGTTTACATTATATACACATGTAAGTTACACTTACTTAAAATTATCGATAGCAGTGCTAGGATTTATACTAGGAATCACTGTATGATCAAATACATAGTTTTACTGTGCTTTATTACAAAATCATTTTTGAGTTAACTACTCAAGTTTCAGACTGTTTTAAACTTTTTTCCCTAGGGTATACTACTTTACTTGGGACTCTCAAAACTTCAAATAAATTGTTCCTTCCTATCTTTAAGCTCAGTCCTGTCTCAGTTGAAGTTAACACCTATTGGCAGACATTAAATCGGATTCTTCTCTGCTATTATGAGACACAGAAAAGTAGAACAGCCATCAGAAAAGCTCAAAATTCATCCAGTGTTTTTTCCGTGTTAGGGACGGCAGCACTGAGTCGCAGTCTCCAGGGAGGAAGTGGGAGGGAGAGAACTATGATCTCTCTCTTAGAGACTAAAAAGTCTGTAAGTGGGCTGGTGGTGCTAAGTTTAATCACTTGGTTAACTAGTAACTAAAAGACCTCAGTGAGGAAGGCCGTATTTCACTACTTTTCATCCCAAAACTTCAGCATCCACTGATGAGAGAAGCTCCTGATCTGCCATTATGCTGGTGTGACAACTCCCTTCCCCGCATGCACTCCCCACAACTCCTAACATTTCATCATCTGCACGCTTGTGTTTGGTATCTGGAAGGCATCTAAGGCCTGTTAAGTGGTCACTTGTTAACAGCAGAACTATAAGTTTCTTCGCACAGCTTCCAACTCTGCTTCAGTGGCTCTCAACCTTGGGTGCTCAGTGGAAACATATGAGGCATCCACCCAAAGGTGCCACAGACCAGTGAACTCCGTCCGTAGGAGAAGAGCGTGTCAGTAGTTTGTAAAACTCCACTGCTCTCAGTAATCCCGACAGCATTCTTACCATTTTAAATTCAGAAAGGTCGACAGTTTTGGTGAGTCAATAAGCTGACTTCACAGGTTTTTTTAAATGTGAAAAAAGTGCAACACTGTCAATTTTCTTTAGAAAAATAGTGCTCTTGAAATTCATGATTCTTTGAGAAGAACCAAACATCACAGAACATGATTTCTGGAAAATCAGGTCCAGAATAAGATGCATATCTTGTGCCCAATTCCCGAGAGGTCACACTAACATTGTGTACACAATGAAGAGAGCCCTGCACCCGGGCTCTGTGACGGAAACCAAAGCTGGTGATCGGCGGAAGCAGCAGGGAGGGCAGCAATCTGGTTTTGCCTTAAGTGAGTTTCCATCAGAGAAGAAACTGGGATGATTGCGAAACATTAATGATACTCAGCAATTTCAAATCCATCTCTATACCATTTCTTCAAGCAGAGATTTCTTGTATTTTCCGAAACTATAGAAAAGTAGAGGTCCCAGGTAAGAGCCCATCCATTAGTCATGCCCAACTGGCTGACAAGTATCAAACAAAAGGACGGAGACAACAGTCTTACAATAGTTAACCACACAGTAACTGCATCTTGATAGCTTAAGCATCCCCTGCCAGAGTACGTCAGCCGGAATTATGTAAGGTTTGTTCCTTCTAGAATACTGTTCTCCAACTTTATCCCTGTCCTGTCTTCTGCCAGCATCCATGAGGCAGTGACTGCCCAGGTCCAGGAAGGAGGACTCTTACCAAGTGCTAGGGCAGGTGGGGGGAGTCAGGACTCCCGCTGTTTGATGAAGGTCCCCAGGCTGAGTGTTAAGAGGTCAGAGCAAACCTGAGGTCCAGATGGGAAGGAGGAAAATGTGTGTTAAGACAATGACAGTGGGACGCCTGGGTGGCTCAGTTGGTTAAGCGGCTGCCTTCGGCTCGGGTCATGATCCCGGCGTCCTGGGATCGAGTCCCGCATCAGGCTCCTTGCTCGGCGGGGAGCCTGCTTCTCCCTCTGCCTCTGCCTGCCTCTCTGTCTGCCTGTACTCGAGCGCTCTCTCTTTCTCTCTCTCTCTGACAAATAAATAAAATCTTTAAAAAAAAAAGACAATGACAGTGACACTAATGACAATGGGGCTGCTCAGCAATGAGGACACAGAGCCTTACGATGACTGACAACACTGGAGTCTTATTTTTTCGAGCCTGAGAAGGCAGCAGCCTAAACTGAAAGTTGGGTCCCTCTCACGTCTCGTTGGACACCAGGGCGAACTTCGGGGAGAAGGAACTCAAGCCTCATAAACTGCTGTGGCCTTGTCTGATGGACACATCCACAGGAGGCTGAAACACCTGCAAGGCTTTTCTCCCCTTCGCCACCCTCCTCCCGTGCACCCCACTGTGCCCCTTCTGTCCCCTGCTGGGCCACCACAGCCCCTCCCAGTGCCCTTGTGACCCTGAGCTACCCTTTGATGAACTGTTGGTGATGGGACGGGGCAGGACTGAGACACGTTCACAGCAGTTTGTCCTAATCCAGGCCAAGCTACAGGTAGAGAAGCCCGAGTATGGTGTTACCACACCCCTGCCAGCAGGGGGCACCAAACTCCCAAACACGCTGGCTTCCTGTGTCATTCACAGAAAATCTACAGTTTCTTCAGAGAAGCCCAGCACATTATTGGACTCTGGGTTCTGGAGAAAAATATGTGTCTCACTCAACAAGCCTTGCTCATAAAAAAAAAATGATCCCATCATGTGTGCAACTGCCTGGTCCTGGTATCTTGGTTTTGTACGATGGGTTGGCTGCTAGTTGTTCTTTTGGGAGAAATCTTACCTTCTCCTCCATCATCTCAAACAAAGCTCTGGCAACAGGGCCTCAATTTAGAAGCTCCCTAAACGCCTGCTGAAATCCAACACATATACCAGAGCACCCCGCACCGGCACAAGCAGTGGCCCTACCCATCCTCATCGCAGCAGCGTGAGGCCCACCTGCAATCCTGACCTTCACCATGCACTTCAGGGTCCCAGAAGGCTTGGAAGAAACTTCCACAGGGACTTACAGGTTTTATGTTAGTCTATAATCCATTATAAGCTGATGAAAGGTTAGAATGACCTACTGTCCTCACTGATAATCACAGGAGAATATAGATGGACATAAGGCAACTCCCATCCCACTAGACAGGCAGTCAGTGGCCACTCTTCCCGTCATGCAACCCAAAGGAGCACAGGGCACGTGAGTTGGGCTTTACAGTCACCGTTCTACTGGTCTGGGTGAATGACGTGGGCCAAGTCATCGAAGGGCTGCAGCCTTGATTGCTGCATATGACCTAACCCAGGGACCCTGCCTCAGAAGCAGAATGTAGAAAAGGAACAAATAACTCAGTCTTCAGTAACTATACTGCAGGCCAAAAAAAAAAAAAAGGAAAAGAAAAAGAACATAAAGATTAAAAGAGACTTAAGAGACCATCTGAATGCAATGTGGGTAGACCTTATATGGATTTTGAGTCAAACAACGAAATGCAAAATTCTAAGAGACAGGAAATTTTGAAAACTGGCCAGATATTTGATGATATTAAGGAATTATTATTAATTTTTTGGTATGATAGTAGAGTATTATATTTAGGATTTTTAAAAACAGTTCTTACCTTTTAGAGATATACACTAAAATATAATGAAAGGATACATTTTATAATTGTTTCAAAACAACTGATAAAGCAATCTGATGATCATTGCAGTGGGGTGATAAATACATGAGGGTCATTGTACTTTTCTCTTAGATATGTTTGGAAGTTTCCATAATAAAAAGTGAAAACCTTTTTTAAAGTCCTTACACAAAAAATATGCAACACAGAGGCTCATACCATTATAATTGGGGGATGGTTCATACATATTGTAAGCAAAATAACTTTTGTTGCCTTAAAGTGAGGAGAAAAAAATACAGATGGATGAATCTAAAAAGTTCCACGCATCCACTGGTAGCTACAATTTCCAAATTCAATCCATTTTTCCCAAGTTAAAAAGCAAACATATTAAAAGAAGGCCTTAGAAAAACATACATTTTGCAGAGATCACCCACAAGTGTAAGAATTAATTCTGTTTTCCTCATTCTCACAACTCATAGAGCCTCAAATAATTCTCTGGATCAGTCCCTTTTCGGGATACATTTATAATCATGAGGTCATTATTCAGCTACTCAACCAACCCTGGACACCTAGTAAGCGCTCGGCTCCACGGGTGTAGTGGTGAAGACACAGCCGTCCCCTCCCCAAGTGGACATTCCAGCTGAGGTTGCAGACAGCAAACTATGCTAAGATTCTACACACGTGTATGTGTGTCCATAAACTTTGACTTTAAAGAATAATTCTAAGAGTTGGGGCCACTGTGAGCCAGCAGAATGCGTGATGATGGAAGTAATTTACTTCACACATGCTATTGCTACTGTTCTCCGTTCTGAAGCCTGCAAGGCCGCCTCTTTAGAACTCTGGCCGAAATATGAGGTGTTTCATACCAATTAGATAAAGAAACAGAACTGGCACAAAGGAGCTATGGCTACCCCTAATGTTTCGACAAGAGGTAAACAATACTTCACCTTTCAAAGCGTAAAACCTTTTCTGCGAAATAAAAATCCAAGAGCTTCTTTCCTACCTAAAGTCACTTATTTTACCACGAAGAAAACCCTTTGGAAATAGCCATGAGTGCTTTATGGTGGAAGACATCCCCAGTTAATATCTTACTGCCCCTAAATGATTCACTAAATTTGACCATCAGATGATATATCTGTTAGCTGGTTTTCCACCAAACACGGTACCTTTTCAATTATAGTGCTTATACTGCCGTTTTCGTCAGGATAATTATAGCAGGTATATAAACAGCTCTCTTTCTGTAATCTAAAACCAACTAAAAAGAAAGTAGACACCAGATACCAAGTCTTTCATGCTTAAAGGCAAATGTATTCAGTTCCTTTCCATGCAGCACATAAGGTATCTCGAGGCTTGTGATTTCTTTTCCAAATCAAGTTTGGGACAACCTTTGAGGATCCACCCAACCTCCAAGGTGAGCCGTCTCATATACCATGGTCTGTTAAGTATCTTATATGGGAGAAGGGGAAGGAACATTTTTGCTGACCTACAGATTAGTCAAGTGGGGAGTGTGCTGGGAGAAGAGCTAATGTCTATGGTCTCTTCCGCTGCCATCAAGTTCATAATAGGGCTGTATCAACTTGCACCGACAGATGCCGACAGAAGCCATTCGGATATGCCACAGCAGGGAGGAAGTCATGGAAGAAGTAGGACAGACGTGATGTCCTATGATGGAGTGAAGAGGCTGCTGGCTGGAAAAAAGCAGGAGTAACGGAAGTGAAGTTGTCGTCCTTAGGATGCCATGCCAAGCAGAAAGCCTCCAAAAAATCCCCCAGTCACTAGAACGTTCTTCTTCACAAATGACACTACCTAGGAACAGAAGATAGCACAAGTGGGTTATTTTGCTAGGGATATTATTAGGAATCAGATCTTTATGACCTATGCGATCTTAACAATGTCAATCCCTTCACCACTGGGTCTCTAGGTCAAGATGGTAGCAGGGAAATCGGAGGGGGAGACAAACCATGAGAGACTATGGACTCTGAGAAACAAATTGAGGGTTTGGGAGAGGAGGGGGGTGGGGGGATGGGTGAGCCTGGTGGTGGGCATTATGGAGGGCACGGATTGCATGGAGCACTGGGTGTGGTGCATAAACAATGAATCCTGGAACACTGAAAAAATTAAATTAAACTTTACAAAATGGTAGCAGGGATGTTAATGTGAAATGATAAAATTCAAGAGATGTTTCTGAAATGGGACTTTGATTGGATGACTGGCCATGTGAGGGATGATGAGGCGGCAAAGCCAAAGGCAACTCCTTGGAATCTGTCTTCAATTACGTCTGTTAGAGAGCTAAGAAATCTGCCCGGGAGTTCATTCAGGAACAGGGAAGGACAGAGTTCATGGGGGAAATTATGGGGAAAGAGGAAAAGCTGTATTTAATAAACTGGTTACAGAGGCAATTCTCAGTTTCCAACTTCACTCCTTCGTTCTGACACCTACTTTCCAATCAAGGCTGCTCATTCTGAAGTCTCTCCTCCAAATTTTTCTATCCATTCATCCTGTCCATCTCTCAGTCCATGTGCCCATCTACCCCACCCATCCCCCTCTGAGGCCTCCTCCTGAGTAGAAGCTATGTATTTGCATTGTCACACCTCACCACTCAGGGGATGATTAAAACAAGGATATCTTAAATTCACAAAACTTCCACCTCTCCCTGTCCATTCACCTGCACCTCAGAACATGTACTCAGCACCCTGTGGCTCCCATGCTCTATTCATTTTCATTCCAGAGAGAACCTGGGTTAAGTGGGCCAGACTCCCTCTTTTTCCCAAGTACAACCACCACCTCAGACACTGTTCATTGGGACAACATACCTGGTACCCTGGCCTCATCATTTCTTGAACTCAAGTACAGTGACTTCATGTCCCAACCATTTAAGCCGCTCATACCCTGACCCGCTCCACTCTACCACCCAGTCCCCCGGGACTCCTTAGCATCCTCACTCCCACTACCCCTATGAACTTCCTGTGTCCCTTTCACTGGCTCTCTGACTTGACTGGACCCCACATTTCCCTACCTGAGGTACTGTCTTTTGCCATCTACCATTCTTAGGGGGAATGAAAAAAATCATACAAATTCCTAAAATGACTGTTGTCATTCATTATCTTTACTGTCTTACTTCCTACTCATTCCTCAACTTGCTACAGTTTGGCCAAAACTTTTGTCACTGAAGTCACTGATGACGTGATTGCTAAACACTGAATTTATCACCCTCATTCCCTGGCTTCCCAAGTAACAACACGGGCTCTAAGAGGGGAAACAGCCACTATCCCTGGAGCCTGTGACAGTACCAGGCCACAAACTGGAATACAAAAGTTTGTGGAGTGAACTAATTCCAAACCTTCTGGATAGTTTATAACAAGTTCCCTCTGTGACTCAACAGTTTATTACATTACTTCCCATGTCACTAAAGAAGTTTTCAACAATCACATATTACTTTTGTAATTATGTGAATAGTCACGTTTTAGCAAAATGAAAAAAGTGTCCCTTTTATAACCTTGAGCTTGAGGCAGGGGAAGAGAAGAGGGAGGGACTATCTGCACTCCTGGGCACCCACAGATGCCACCTTCCATTTGGGCAAAGGACCAACTTTGGCCTGCCACCCCACCACCACACAGCGACTGCCATTATGTACCCGGCAAGGTGGACCTATCTGCTCAGTATTTTCCACTCACCTGCCTGTTTTCCAACTTCTAGAAACTTGCTGACACTTCTTGTCTTCTGGTATTTTCCTCCTGTTCTCTTGGTCTTTATGGGTTTAACCCGTTTTATTTTGTTGCCATCACTTGGCAACATTTCAAGGACAAGGGCCTGTTTCAATTTCCACCTAAATCCCTCTTCTGTACTTATTCCATCCCTTTTCTCTGTGAACCCAGAACCTTCTTGACA
The DNA here is from genome assembly GCA_004024625.1 of Mellivora capensis. Classification (NCBI taxonomy): domain Eukaryota; kingdom Metazoa; phylum Chordata; class Mammalia; order Carnivora; family Mustelidae; genus Mellivora; species Mellivora capensis. Next base: position 43,415 of record PISX010002550.1, on the reverse strand, counting down.
CCTTGATCCAAGTTTATTTCTCCCCACTTCAGAGCACTTATTTCTTCAGCACATTTAACGTATTTCCAAAGGTAATAAAGTAGCAAAATTCCTTTAAAAAAGAAGGACTTCTCCTGTCCCTCCCAAGGGCCCTCCAGTATAACCGAACCTGGTTTCGTGTGTCGGAGCAGAGGCGAGCGAGCGACACCGCCTCTGCACCAAATGCTGCCCGTTCTTAAACGAAGCTTCACCGCAACACCGGAGCTCAGGAGTTGTGACAGAGACCACAGGGCCTGCAAGGCTGGAAATGTGTACCAGCCAGCCTCTGGGGTCGAAGCTCCTGCTGGTTGGGGGGCACGTCCAGGGCGCACACTTCAGAACGCGCGCCCGGAGACAAAGTGTGATGCAAAACCGTCTGCGTCCCACTTGCTGCCGAACTAATTCCAGGCACGACCAAACCACATACGAGAACGATCGTTTCGCACTCTCACTGCCTCACGGACGTCGCCGGCACGTCAATTACCCAGCTTCAAGCACGCGCCGAGGCCGGCACATGGGTGCGTCCGCCCCGCTGTCCACACCCCTCACACTGCAGGCGAACGAAGCAGGCCTCACCTCCTCCGCTTTGCTTCTGACCTCCGTGGACAGCTGGTTGCTCTTACGGATCTTCAGCTGCTCCTTGGCTTTCTTCATGTCCTTCTCTACTCGCTGCCAGTCAACCTTGATGTACCCAGTGTGGTTCGCAAGCTACCGTTTCGGTTATGACGGCAAAGAACAAGAAACGCAGGCTTGTTATTCCTGTTCATTACGATTCACTGAAGTACGTTACGAAAAACCCTTCTGACTTTCCATTTCTTGAGACGTTTGCCACCTCATCATTGCATTCACTGACTGCATTCACTCCACATCTACTCAGTGTCCACCCAACACGCAAGGCCCTCTGCCTGATCCAGGTCAACAGACTGACCTTCCATGACTCCTGGCAATCCGTTCACTCTTATTTATACTCTTATCCCTCTCTACAAACTTGCAAGTTAGCTTAAAAATATAAAATGGTAAGAAGAAACTCAGAATTGAGAGTCAAGATGTAAGGTGCGGAAACCTGACAGCCGACATAACCGCTATCAGCTCGGAAAGAAAAATCTAGTACGTGTGGCCCCACAGAGATCCCTGCAGAGCAGCTTCACGTCAGTGGCACTGAGGGAAACACATCCAGATACTGCATGGAATCTGCCTACTTCCCTGTGTGAAGACAGCAGAGGCACAAACACTCAAGCTCAGTGAAAACACCTTCACTGAGAATGTGTCAATAGGAGAAAACGGATTTCAGTATGTTGTTTTCTGGTGGATGAACATTACCTAAGGAACTGAAGAGACTCATTACAGCCCATCAGTCAATCTTCCATCAATGTCACTTCTCTCCACCGAAGTTTTGGGAAGTCATATCTATCTGAATTTCTCAAAATATCTAAAACTGAAACTCCTCTCTACAGTCTCCTCCTGCATTGTTGCTCTTCCTCTCCATGGTCAAGATCCATGGGGGACGTCGGAGAAATGGGGTCATTCCTGGCCACTTCAGCAGAGGCTCCCAAGGCATGTTCCATAGGGTCCTCCAAGGTCTAGTGGGGTTAAAATGGGGGAAAAGGACCAAGACGGAGGCCGTGAACTGACACCTCGGGAACAGAGGGATCTGGACAGAATTGCTAGACAGGTGGCAGCTGCCAACAGGAAGCCTTAGAACAGGGGCGCCTGGGGGGGCTCAGTCGCTAAGCGTCTGCCTTCAGCTCAGGTCACAATCCTGGGCTCCTGGGACTGAGCCCCACATCGTGCTCCTGCTTCATGGGGAGCCTGCTTCTCCCTCTGCCTGCCATTACATCTGCTTGTGCTCTCTCTCTCACTGTCAAATAAATAAGTAAAATCTTTTCAAAAAAGCATTAGAATAAATGCTGGGTTAAAAAACTGTCTCATTCGTAAAAAGGCTATGTGGATAGCAAACAAGCCTATGAGTCCAGCTGAAGACTGGGGCTGAGGGTGTGGCCAAGGAAGGCCACGTGCAACTGAAGGTGTGAGGTATCCAGGAATAGAATCAAGGCACAGTGTAGAAGATGTATGTGAAAAAAACATTTTAAAGCCTATGCGAAGACATTAAAGACCTAAGTAAATGGAGAGAAAGCGCATACTCACAGACGACTCATTATCATAAAAGACATTAATTCTTCCCGCGCTTACCTGATGGCCACCACATCCGTCGGGCGAGCAACAGCTGAGTGCACAGCACCGACTCCCCAGGTACCACCCGCCTGCCCCAGCCAGGAGGAACCCCTGTACTCCTTGACGACCTGACTCACGCAATACCATAATCCCATTCCGAGAGTCTTTCCCGGTGATCCTTTTCGGTATCAATTGCTTCTGTCGGTCAGGGCCCCCAAGAGTAAGAGATTAAGAGATCTTGTACATAAATAATGAATCACTATGCCGTATCCTGAAACTAATACGGTACGTCAAATACGCTTCAAGTGAAAAAAGTTTAAGATGAAAGTTAAAAAGCTATTTCAAGGCAACACTAAGATGTTCACAAAGTCAAGTCTGGAGCAGGGTGTAGGGGAAACCACAGGGGCAGCTGTCACTGCACTTCTGCCGGAAGGGCTGAGAGGAAGGACAGGGAAAGGTGCGAGGAGGGCCGCCGCCACGCAGGGAGTCTGACCTGCCAGAGAGGCAGCGAGAGGCCCAGCCCTGCCCCGGCCCGCTCTGCTCACGTAGCTCCAGCCACCTCCCACCTGGAACCCTGAGACCCGCAGCCACAGGCACCCGCCTTACCCGCTCCAGATTACTGACCCACAGAAACTGTGAGAGCTAATAAAATGGTGGTTATGTGGAGCTTCGTATTTGAGGCAATCTGGGGTGTGGCAACACCATGCCCTAACCCGGCCACCAGCCGGGCCTGCCAGTCACCAGCCTTCTCCTCCCACACACTGAACTTTAGCCTGACCCAAGTGGGAAACTCACTCCTCCTGCGGGTCAAAGGTTGCACTTACCCTGCTAAAATGAGGGCTGTCGACCGCAGGACACAAAGGGCTATGAATTCAGAGACTGCGGCACAATTCAACCAGTTACGGCTCCTACAGAGCAGTGGTTCTCAGACTCTGCTCCACATGAGAATCACCTCAGGACTCTTAAAAATACTTAGATGTGAGGGCGCCTGAGGGGCTCAGTCAGTGAAGCCTCTGCCTTTAGCTCAGGCCATGATCCCTGTGTCCTGGGATCGAGTCCCGCATCGGGCTCTCTGCTCGGCAGGAGCCTGCTTCTCCCTCTGCCTGCCATTCCCTCAGCTTGTGCTCTCTCTCTGTCAAATAAATAAATAAAAGCTTTAAAAAAAAAACCCACTCAGATGTGTGAGCAGACCTTCCACCTATGAAATCAGGTGGGGAGAGGGCAGAAGGCAGGCCTCAAGCACGAATGCTTTTTAAAACTCCTTAGTTAATTCCAACATGGAATCAAGTTTGCAAACCAATACCTCGTAGTTCTGAAATAAACTATGACAGTCCGGTCCGACATCCTGTCTGCGCCGGACTGTCATTTGGCCCTCATTTCTCACTGACTGATCTGGCATCAGTGTTCCCTGTGTAAAATAAACCTGACCTCAGGTTTATTTATTTTTTTTTTTATAACAATTCATATTTCTGAAATCACATTTATTTAATATTTCAAGTGGTCTTAAAAACCCTACAAGGGAGCTATGATATAGAATATGGGCTATGTCCCCATGTTACAGATTCCGAAACAAAATGTGACTACTAACTGATGAAATTTGATTCAAATGGTCACTAGCATTCCAAATAGTATGCTGAAAAAAAGTGCAAAGCCTATTCTAGAATATACCCAAGACTACGTTACAGCTCCTCATACCGCATTCCTCCTGGGCAAGGGGGATTTCCAAACATCTAGGGACATTTCACATACAGACCTGAAGGAGAAAAAATCCACCTCCCACGGCTGTCGCAGCCAACTTTCCAACCTTCTGGAATATGAAGCCCGTGCACCTACAACAACCAAAGCAACGTCAGACAAGTGGACAGGCTGTCAAGTGCACACGTACGCACGTCTAACAATGTTCAGATCTGACTTACCTTGGGATGACCCAGCTCCTTCCCACTCTTACACTGTATCAGCAAAGAGCAGAGGCTCTGAACTCACCAAGACCCTGATTCAAATCCTAGCTCTACCACTTACTAATTTTGTGGTCTTGAGCAAATCTAAAGATTTATGTATTTATTTATCTGAGAGAGAGCACGGGCAGGTAGAGGGGCAGATGGAGAAGCAGACTCCCTGCCCAGCAGGAATCCTGGGACTCCGGAATCATGACCTGAGCTGAAGACAGACACTTAATCAACTCGGCCACCCAGGCGCCCCTGGGTTGCACTTTAAAAGATGACTCTGGCCACACTGCGGAGAAGGGATTCCAGGGGGAAAGCATAAAGGCAAATATCCTCCCAGGAAATTATCAAACCTGAGGGGACCCCCAAGCTCTGCAAACTAGTAAGTGACTTTGGCAAGACTGCAGTATAAAAGAGCCATATACAAAACCCAACTGCGTTTCTATATATAAGCAATGAAGAGTCAGAAGTTGAAATTTAAAAATACCATTTATAATAGTATTAAAAAATAAGATGTGCAAGACCTACAAAGCATTGCTGAGAGAAACTGAAAGAAACTTAAACATGGTTTATGGATCAATATGCAATCACAGTCAAAATCTCATCAGATTTTTCGCAGAAATTGGCAGCAAGCTTATTCTAAAATTCATATGAAAATGCTGTGTACCCAAAACTGTCATATCAACTTCAAAAAAGTACAAAGTTGTAAGATTTACCTGATTTCATGAGTTATAAAGTTACAGTGATAAAAACCGTGTGATACTAGCACAACGATTGACAAATCCACTTAACAAAGAGTCCAGGGGCACCAGGGTGTCTCAGTCGGTTAAGCATCTGACTCTTGATCTCAGCTCAGGTCTTGATCTCAAGGTCGTGGGTTTAAGCCCCACAACTGGGCTCTACACCGGGCATGGAGCCTACTTAAAAACTAAAACTGAAACTAAAAATACTTTAAAACAACAACAAAGAGTTCAGAAACAGAGGCATCTGGCTGGCTCAGTCAGAAGAGCATGTGACTCCTGATCTCAGGGTCATGAGTTCGAGCCCCACATTGGGGATAGAGATTACCTAAAAATAAAATCTTAAAAAAAAAAAAAGAGTTCAGAAACAGACATCTAGTCAATTGATTTTTGACTAAAGTACAAAAGCAATTCAGTATAGAGAAGTATAGTCTTTTCATCAAAACAATTAGGTATCATATGCAAATAAAGAACTTAGATTCCTACCTTGCAACATATTCAAAAAGTAAATCAAAATGAATCATGGACCTAATGAAAAATCTAAACCTATATATCGTCTAAAAGAAAATACAGAAGAAAATCTTAGTGATCCTAGATTAGGAAAATATTCTCAGACATGACACCAAAAGCTAGAGCTACAGGGGCGCCTGGGTGGTTCAGTGGGTTAAGCCTCTGCCTTCAGCTCAGGTCCTGATCTCAGGGTCCTGGGATCGAGCCCCACATCGGGCTCTCTGCTCTGCGGGGAGCCTGCTTCCCTCTCCCCCCTGCCTCCCTCTCTGCTTGCTTGTGATGTCTCTTTCTGTCAAATAAATTAAAAAAAAAAAAAAAACCTAGAGCTACAAAAAAAAAAAAAAAGCTGGTAAATCACATTTCAAGGTTCAGAACTTCGATTCTTTACTGTTAGAAGAATAAAAAGCTAAAAAGTAGAAGACTGTATTTGCAAATCACATATCTGATATAAAAGTTGTATCTGGAATATGTAAAGAACACTCATAACTCTGTAACGAGAAAATCAACATCCCAATAAAAATATGGAGAAAAGATCTGAACAGATACCTCATCGAAGATAGATGGATGGCAAAAACAAGGCCATGAAAAGATGCTAATATCATTAATCATTAGGGAAATACAACTTAAAACTACAGTGAGATACCACTTGATGGTTGTAATCAAAAAGGCATAATGCCCAAGAGCTAGTGAAGACATGGAGAGACCGGAAGTGTCCTACGTTGCTGGCAGAGGTGTAAGATAGTACGCGTGTGTCACAGAAGTGTATGCCAGGTTCTCAAGAAGTTAAGGCATTCCACTTACAACCCCCAGCCATGCTATTCCTAGGTACTGACCCAAAAGAAAGAAAAGCGTATGTTCATGCAGACTTGTACACAAATGTTCATAGCAGTTTTGGCCCCGAAGTGGAAACAAACCAATATCCACCAAAGGTAAAGGATAAACAAAATGGTTCTTCCACACAATAGACTACTACTTATCAAGGAAGAGGACTGAACTACTGATTTAAAAGAAACAGCACAGATGAACCTCAAAATTAGTATGCTAACCAGAAGAAAGCAGCCAGACAAAAAAAGAACACATACGGTATAATTCCATTTATATATAATTCTTAGAAGATGTAAAGTAGTCTACAGTGATAGAATGCAGATCAGAGGTTAGTGGGGGCATGAAAGGGATTAGGCAGAGGTACAAAGAAACTTCTAGAGGGATGGATGTGTTCATTACCTTGATTGTGGTTATGAGTTATGCGTATGTATATGTCAAAATTTATCAAATTGTATACTTTATAAGATTTTACTTATTTATTTGACAGAGAGAGAGAGAGAGAGAGAGTACAAGCAGGGGGAAGGGCAGAGGGGGAGGGAGAAGGGAGCCAGATTGGGGGCTCGATCCCAGAACCCTGGGATCGTGACCTGAGCCAAAGGCAGACACTTCCCCAGCTGAACCACCCAGGTGCCCCTCAAATTGTATACTTGTTTAAATTGTACTTTTAAACAATTTAAAAAAGTAAGTTAATTTGTACTTTTGAACAATTGTATACTTGTTTATACTTCTGATTTGACAATTTATTTGCTAAACTGTCTAAAAAAAATAAAGAATAGCCAAAAAGTTCCTGGGAAACAAAATGGCAGTTACACACACACAGATGCCCTGCATATAACAGAGGGAGTGCAGCAGAGTAATGGGGGAAGGATAACTTTTGGAATAAACTGAGTTGGGACAACTGGGTATTCCACATGCAAAAAACAAAAAAGAAAGAGGAATCTACCATAAACGAAACATAAAAAACAATTCCAGGTGGATTTATAAATGTAAATGTGAAAGGTAAAGAAATAAAGTTCTAGCATATGGGGTAGGCAAAGATTACTTAAACAGGACACAAAAATTACTAACCATTAAGGTAAAGATCAGTAAAACTGACTATATTAAAAATAAGATCAGGGGCGCCTGGGTGGCTCAGTGGGTTAAAGCCTCTGCCTTCGGCTCAGGTCATGATCCCAGAGTCCTGGGATCGAGCCCCGCATCCGGTTCTCTGCTCCGCAGGGAGCCTGCTTCCTCCTCTCTCTCTGCCTGACTCTCTGCCTACTTGTGATCTCTGTCTGTCAAATAAATAAATAAAATCTTATTTTTTTAAAAAAAATAAGATCAGTGCATCAAAATATACCAAAAGGCAAATGAAAAGACAATCACAGAATGCAGAATGAGTAAAAATATCTGTAAAACATACAACCAACAAAGAACACCTATTCAGAATATATAAAGAACTGTTGTAACTCTGTAAGAAAAAGAATGACAACTTAACAGAAAAATTACAAAAGATTAAAAATGAGACTTTATCAAAGAAGAGATCCAAAATGGTCAAGAATACATAGAAGTTAGTCAATGTCACCACTACTCAGCAAAGTATAAATGAAAAACATGTGAGATACAACTATCAGACCAGTAAAAATTTAAGTCTGGCAATATCAAGTGCTCACACAAATGGAGAGCATCAATAACACTCAATCCTTGTTGCTGGGAGGGTAAACTGTTAAAACTACTATTGGAAAGCAGATTGACATTACCCAGCAAAGCCAGATACTTATGTCCCATAACCTAGCAATTCAACTCCTAGGTACAGACCATACAAAACTGTGCATATATACACACCAGGAAATTAATTGTACAGTGTTCCTATCAGCATTGTTTAAATTAGCCAAAAACTGGGGACACCTGGGTGGTTCAGTCATTAAGCATCTGCCTTCAGCTCAGGTCATGATCTCAGGGTCCTGGGATGGAGCCCCACATCGGGCTCCCTGCTCGGGGCAAGCCTGCTTCTCCTCTCCCTCTGCTGCTCCCCCTGCTGTGCTCTCTCACTCAATGTCAGATAAATAAATAAAATCTTTAAAAAAAAATTAGCCAAAAATGGAATCAACTCAAATGTCAGTCATCACCTGGATGAAAATAGTATGGTATATCATGCAATGAAATTTTATATACAAATGAAAACAAAGAAACTAGAACTACACACAAAACAAATTGAGCAAAAAAGGTAAGACTCAAAAGAATACACATAATTGCATTTATTTAAAGTTCAAAAGCAGGTTAACTATAGTATATTAGTTACTGAGAGAACTGGTGTTACAATTACAAAGAAAAAACTGCGTAATTATCAGTACAGCATTTATCTCTAGAGTTTTTTTTTTTACCCGTGTGGTTGTTTGTTACATAGGTGTCTGCTCTGTATGTATTCATGAAAGTGTCCACATATTATAGGTACTATTCTGTACTTACATTGTCTTGTACGATAACATTTTCAAATGTAAAAAGTAGGGATGAGATTGATGCATTATATATTCCTTGAATTTGTTACAAATGAAGCCATAAGCTGTGTCACAACTGAGGAAGTTATTGGCTGGCTCCTAATTATACCGCTTTCTATCTATATGGCCCTGGGCCTTTTAAGCCTTAGTTCCTACAAAATGAGCATAATTACAATACCAATGTCAGAGTTGGTGTGAGAAGGAAATGAGGTATCTATATAAATACTAAAATATTTGTGTATGTTTGTGTTCTCTACTTCTTGGTGTAGAGAAAAGTGAACTCTTGTATACTCTTAGTGGAACTGTAAATTGGTACAGCCATTGTGAAAAACAATATGGAGGATTCTCAAAAAATCAAAAATAGGGTGCCCGTGTGGCTCAGTCGGTGAAGCATCTGCCATTGGCTCAGGTTGTGATCCCGGGGTCCTGGGATCCAACCACACATCAGGCTTCCTGCTCAGCTCCCTCTCCCTCTGCCATTCCCCTGCTTGTGCTCTCTCTCTCTCTGACAAATTAATAAAATCTTTTAAAAAACGAAAAATAGAACTATCACAGGATCCAGCAATTCCACTTCGGCAAATATATCTAAAGGAAAGAACCCTAACCCGACTCAAAAAGGTATGTGCCACCCCCCCATTCACTGCAGCACTGTTTACAATAGCCAAGTCATGGAAACAACCTGAGATACATCAGTGGATGAACGGATAAACATGATATACACACATGCCCCACATACACCACGGAGTATTATGCCGCCATCCAAAAACGAAATCCTACCATTTGTGATAACACGGACTGACCCTGAGGACATTATGCTGAGTGAGAAGTCAGACAAAGAAAGACAAACACTGTATGATCCCCGTTATATATGCAATCTAAAACAAACACACACAAAACTCATAGGAAAAGTGATCAAATCTGTGGTCACCAGAGGCAGGGGGCTGGGGGAGGGGAAACTAGATGAAGGTGGTCAAAAGGTACAAACTCCCACTTAGAAGGAGGTATTAGGGAGGTGATGTACAACGTAGGACCATAGCTACCAGTGCTGTATGCTGTACAAGAAACGGTTAGGACAGTAGATTCTGAGAGTCTTCATCTCAAGAAGAAAATTTTTTCTTCTCTTTTTAATCATATGTGTATGAGATGATGAATGTTCACGAACTCTATTGTGGTAATCATTTCACAGTATATGTAAATCAAACCTTAAACTTAAATAAAGTGATATTTGTTTATTTCTGAATAAAACTGGACGAAAAATGAGGACAGACAATGCAGTACCAATTTCAGAGCTGTTGTGAGAAGGAAATGAAATATTTAAGTACTCAAAACAGCGCCTGGCATGTAATAAGTACTATGTTTACATGAATGCTACACGCTAAGTGATCAATGTCACAAAAGTCAATGTGCTTTCATTAGTCAAGGAGAAGGTTCGTGTAACTGCAAAGCTAAATCACGCAAAAAAGACACTGGACATCGTTCTCATCACTTACCATCCAGTAACACCTCCAATTAGCAGCTGGGTTGCCACGCTGTATTTTTCAGCCGAGGGCCCAGACTCCTGCCCAAACAGCTTGCGCCACCATGGCTGCTTTTTAGCAAATTCTGCAAGGTCCAGTGACTCAAAATTTCCCTCAAAGTTTCCTACAAGAATTAAGATTGAATAAGAAAATATGTACTTTTATAATAAATCACAATTCTAGCTAGATTTAAGAGATTTTTAAGGAAATGGGTATTATAGTAAAAACCTGCAAATATTCTATTTTAAGTGGCAAATTAACTCTGAAATTGTAGCTAGCGACTTGAAAATCAGACTATACTCAACAAATAATGATCTGTCTTAGAGGAAAAAACAACTAGACAATTTAGAATTAGTAGCCTAGTTTTTCCTCTCAAATTTAAAAACAACCAATGGCTGTACAAAACCTGATAGTAATAATAATGTATCCTAAATAAAACAGATTTTCTTCATTTGCCTCTCCTTTTCAAGAATACCTCAATACTATTTAGCCCACAAATTCACAAATTCTTAACACTCTATGGATCTCCATTGATAATAAAAATAAAAGGTAATGTTCAATTGAGCTGTTACTATTCACCAAGCAATGTGCTAAACAATAAACATGTATAACTAATGAAATCCACAGAACATAGTGGGTACAAAACAAGTTACTATTTATTACCCTGCTTTATAATTAAGAAACAGAAGCTCAGAGGTTAAGTGATTTGCCCAAGAAAGGAAAAAGTGAACAAAATGTCTAATCCCGTTTCCTGTGGGAATATAATGCAGGGATAAATTTAATGAACGAGACTCAAGACCTCTACACTGTAAAGAACAAAACACTGCAGAGAGAAAGTGAAGAAACTGACGAAATACTTTGTTTTGCAAGGCCATACTGCTAAGATGTTCCCTCTCTCCCTATCCATCTACAGACTCCATGCCATCCCGGTCAGAGAGTACATTTTTACCTAGAAGTGGACAAGCTGGTTCTAAAATCCACATGGAGATGAAAGGACTCACCTAGAGTGGTGTTCCAGGTACTGTGCCAAATTGCCCCAAAAGTTCATGGAGTTAAACAATAATGTATTTTATGCTTTTAGATTCTGCGGGTCAGGATTCAGACAGGATATATGGCATCACAGTCCATTCCTATTCCGTGATGTCTGAGGAGTCAGCTGGAAGACTTACAGGCAGAAGGTCTGGAATCATCTCTCACACTCACACACACACAGGCTGCCTCTCTGTGTCGGTTCATCTGGACTTCCTTACAGCATGGTGCCTAGGCTCAAGGGTGCACTCCAAGGGAGGCAGTGAGAGAGCAGGAAGGCAGCTTGAGGGCTAAGCAGAAGCTGTTAACTATTTAAGACTTGGCTCCGGAAGCCATGCAGTGTTACTTCCACCACTTTCTGTAGAAGCAGTCACAAACTCCCACACAGATTCAAGAGGGAATATGTAGATCCCATCACTGAGTGGGAGGAGTGTCAAAGTCACACTAAGAGCAGGTGGAATGAAAGATACTGTTGCAATCATTTAGGAAAATGCAATGTGCCACAAGTGATCAAAACGGTTCTGGGGGGAAAAGAACAGTTTGGGGCGCCTGGGTGGCCCAGTCAGTTAAGCCTCTCCTCGTGGTTTCAGCTCAAGTCACCGTCTCAGGGCTGTGAGACTGGGCCCCTGTGGGACTCCTTGCGAAGAGAGGAGCCGGCTTGGGATTCTTTCCCCACCTACCCCTCTCCCCTGCTCTCCCCCCACCACCTGCTCACGTGCTCTGTCTCTCAAGTAAGTAAATCTTTGACAACAAAAAAAGAACAATGTTCAAGGAATTTCAAGACTTCTTACAAAGCTACAGTGGAATACAGCTACCTAAGGTCAAGACTTACAAAGCTATCATATTTGATAGTGTGGAACTGACACAGAAATATGAATGGAAGAGAACACAGAGTCCAGAAGCAGATACACACATACCCATTCGATTTTCAAGAACATGTCACCAAGGCAATTTAATAGGGAAAGAGTGTTTTAACAAACTGTTATAAGTACTAGGTATCTGTACTAAAAAAAATGCAATCACTACCTTACATCATACACAAAATATAATTAAACATGGATCATAGATCTCAATTTAACAGAACCAAAATATGGATGTTTGAGGAACTAGGTATTCTATGGGTTTACAAGTAGTTACAAGAAAATTATTTTTCTAATGTAACAACATTAGACACCAGTACAAAAGAACAGTAAAACATTACTGCTATGTTGAAGAAATTCTCTCCCTGTGTTAAACAATATTACTGAAAACAAGATTTAAAAAAAAAAAAGGGAGCGCCTGGGTGGCTCACTGGGTTAGGCCTCTGCCTTCAGCCCAGGTCATGATCTCACGGTCTTGGGATCAAGCCCCGAGTCTGGCTCCTGAGCAGAGAGCCTGCTTCCTTCTCTCTTTCTTTCTGCCTGCCTCTCTGCCTACAGGTGATCTCTGTCCGTCAAATAAATAAAATCTTAAAAAGAAAAAAGGAAAAAAAAAAGCCCACCAAGAATGAGTTTTGAGGGTTTTTTTTTTTCAAGGTTAATTTATTTTAGAGAGGGGCTGGGGCAGAAGGATGGGGAGAGAATCTCAGGCAAACTCCCTGCTGAGCACTGAGCCCCATGGGGAGCTCGATTTTACCACTGTGAAATCTCGACCTGAGCTGAAACCAAGGGTCCCACGCTTAACCTACAGTGCCATCCAGGTGCCCCTGAGTTTTCTTTTAATGTAATTTTGGAGTCTCCAGTGAAAAGGGGGATCAAATCAGAGACATTTAGTTCCTGCAACTTCAGTCAGTTATTCAACGAACATTCTTAACCAGTATGTAGACAAAAGTCATTTAGCCTTGTTTATGGGTCTCGGTAAAGAATTACATTGTGTATTTCATTCCCCTGGTCACATAAATTCGGTTGGGTTCTGGTCAATGTTTAACAACCGGCTGGGTGTGATCTCTAGGGTGTATCAATTTCCACGAGGTACTCACTCCCCGTGAGTGTGACTTCATGGAACTGTGACATAACTGAACGCACGGTTGGAAAGAGATGTACACAGTACCATCCCATACTGGTATTTCCATCACACAGCATAGATGTAAATAACGTCAGGAGTATAGTTAAGAGCATACCATGGCGGAGAATTAAAAAGTGATGAATTCTGAGTATCTTCACTGCCTTTGTTTTCAATATAATTTATGTAATTTTAAGTTTATATAATTGGGTTTTCGATGATCGCCGTGTTTCGCAATGAGATCTTGCGATCCAGTACCGAACTATGACGTGAAGCAAGGTAATTAATTATAGTAGGGAAAGAAGCATGATTTAAAGCCATGCTCCTCCGTGTATTTTATTATAGGGAGTCTTCTTTGAGTACACGGACTCAATTAAAAAACAAAACAAAACTATCTCCAAGTACAATTCCACATGCACAAGAGGAGGCTCCTTTGCACACAGAAAGACGTTTGCCAGGTGTCTGAGACGGACCGGCAAAGGGACAAAGCCGCCGCCGCAGGCTGAAAGTGCCGGGGCGCTGCCAGAACGCGGACAGAACGTCTCCGGGGCGGCGCCGGCAGGCGGACTGAGCCCAACTCGACCACACCCCGAGGCAGTTCGGTCCCAGCCTGGCGCCTGACCTTGGCCGGACCCTGGGAGCGGCAGGGTCAGGGGCGAGACCAGGACGCCCCGCCGGTCCGCGCGCTGCCAGAACTCCCGGGGGAGCTCCGCTGGGACCCGCGGGCGCGCAGCCCTTCCCCTTCCGGAGCCGAGAAAGGCGGCTCCCCGTGGCGCCGGCGCGACGCGCGCCCGCCCCTACCTTGACTGGACGCGGCCATTTCGGCGAGCTCGTCTCGCGATGACACCCGCAGGGTTTCGGCGCGGTAGGGCGCGGAGTGGCGCGCCGTCATCGCCGCCAGCTGGCTTCCGGCACGTGGGGCAGATGTTTCCATTCCCACGGCGGCGGCGGAAGAGGGCGGGCCGGGCGCCTCGGGGGCACTTCCCACCCCCACGCGTAGCTGCGTCACAAGGCTCCGCGGCCCCGCCCAGCAGCTGCGCCGAGACGCGCGTGCGCAGAGAGCCGGCTCTGAGGGCGGCGCTTGCCGGGAAGTTTCTTGAGAGCCGACCGTAGCCTCGCCGTCCGCTAGTAAGGACTATTTTACCCATTACTTTATTAAAAGTAAAGCTGACTAGTGTAAGCCTTGAGCACGTATTTATCAGTGCTTGTATGTGCCTGACTTCGTTCCAGTAGAGGAAGACGCTTAAAAACATTGCAATGAGAAGCGCTTAGAAAGAAGCCATTTACGTGCCAGAGCGTGTCTCCCCGCCCCACCCCTAAGCCAGTCGTCTCGCTCTCACGCCATCCCAATTAATGGCAAGTTCACAATTTCAAAAACTTTGGTCTTAATTTTCAACGCCTCTCTCAATGCCCCACAGGTACCGCTTCACAGTGAATCCAGCAGGTTCTCACCCTCCAGTGCTATCATCTTAGCCCAACTTACAGTCATTTCTTGCCCGAAGTGAATAGGTCGACCTGCTCCTAGCCTTATCTGCCAAAAGTCTGTTCTCTCCCCCTTGGCCAGAAAGACCAGTCTAAAAGCTAATTCTGATCACAGCCCTCCTCTACTCAGAAGCCTACCATGTCTCCCTGTTGCCCTTAGTAGAGAAACCAAACTCCTTTTGATGAACTGTAAGCTACTCAGTGAGATTTCCCATGACCATCCTCCTTTTAAAAAGTAACCTTGTGGGAAATTGGAGGGGGAGATGAACCATGAGAGACTATGGACTCTGAAAAACCACCTGAGGGTTTTGAAGGGGTGGGGGGTGGGAGGTTGGGGGAGCCAGGTGGTGGGTATTGCGGAGGGCACGTGTTGCATGGAGCGCTGGGTGTGGTGCAAAACTATGAACTCTGGGGGCGCCTGGGTGGCTCAGTGGGTTAAGGCCTCTGCTTTCGGCTCAGGTCAGGGTCCTGGGATCAAGCCCCGCATCAGGCTCTTTGCTCAGCGGGGAGTCTGTTTCCTCCCCTCTCTCTGCCTGCCTCTCTGACTACTTGTGATTCTGTCTGTCAAATAAATAAAATCTTTAAAAAAAACTATGAATTCTGTTACGCTGAAAAGAAATTTAAAAAATTTAAAAAAGAAAGATAAATAAATATTTACCAGATTAAAAAAGAAAGAAAGAAAGAAACTAGTACTTCTTTGGATGTGAGGAAAAAAGGAAACTAGAATAACACCCACGTTTCTCTCTTGGGTTAATGACTGGATGGTGATTATAAGGACCTATGCTTTCCAAAATTCTTTGAAGTCTACACTTAAAATAGATGTTTTTTTCTTGGAACACTGCATCAAAAACTAATGATGTATTTTACGGTGACTGACATAAAATTAATTAATTAATTAAAAATAGGTGTTTTAAAGTTACATGTAGATTATATTTCAATATACCAATTTACAAATAAAAAATACAAAAATTTCAATATATATTAAAAAAAAGTAACCTTGTACATCCCTCCTTACCCTGCTAACTTTCCCTTTGTTCACAGCACTTATTTCACCTCACAACATACTGTTTGACGGACTTCTGTTCGGTAAGTATTAATTATATCATCTGCTTATGTATTTCAATGCTGTGTACCCCACACTTAGAAGCATAGCGTAGGAGTGTGGACCATGAAGTATGGAGTTGGATTACATGGGTTGGAACGCTACTGCTTGCAAACCGTGTAATCTTGGCCAAATTGCTGAACCTCTCTGTGCTTCACTTTCATCACCTGAGAAATAAAGACAAGAATAGCAGCTGAATTAAAGTAACTTACACCAGTTCCTGACCAGTACATGCCAGCTATTATCTCTGCATCCCAGTGCCCGCCGGAGAGAAGGTTTCAGCAAATGTTTGCCAAAGGGATTTCTTCCTGCTTGTTTCCAAGCTGTACAACCCCTCACCAGTTGCTCTCAGTCACATTCATACTGTGCAAAACTGGACTCTCGGTGATAACATTTCTTAGAGCAACACTGGTCAAGTTTCTTCTTATCTCCTATACTTTGAAGCCCTCACTCCTCCTGGTAAACATTAACCTGGGTAGGGGCTCTGATTGAGCTCAGTAGAGCTACATATTGATGTAAGGAGATATAGCCTATACCTGGGACAAATGCAAACAACTTTAAGAAGCATCACGCAACAACAATGCAATATAAATAAGTACATGAATACTGCATAGTTATGAGTGCTACATAGACAAATGAAGCCAGGAGGGACATCAGTAGTGTCAGTGGGGGTAGAGAACTTACAATGTAAATGTCGTAGTCCACATTTAAGCTCATTGAGAAAGCAAGACCTGAGCCAAGACTTGAAGGAGATGTGGAAGTGAAAATGTGTGGTGATCTAGGGGAAAGATGTTTCAAGTAAAAGGGATAGCAAGTGCTAAGGTCCAGGTGCAAGAGTGTGCTTGGTATTTTAAGGAAGAGCAAGAAGGCCAGTAGCCATAGTGACATGAAACCACAGAGGCCTGGAGGAAAGGGACATGCAGATCATGGGAGATGCTCTAGGCCATAGTAAAGACTTAGGATTTTACTCTGAGTGAGGTCAAAACCAGTGGAGGGTTCTGAGTGAAGGACAGACACGATCTGCTTTATAGTTTTAAAAAGTCACTCGGTGGTGGCTGTGTGAGGGGCAAGGGTAGACACAGGGAGACTATTAAAATATTGGTTACACTTGTTTGTGCAAGCAGATTCCAGAATTTCCAACAACATCCAGAGCTGCCTTTCCTGCTGCTTCTACTAAGGAAGAGGGTTGCAATAGGCTAGGAATATGATACACATTAAAGCTCCTCTTCACCTTAACCTCTCCGTCTCACTCTTCCTTTCCTTAAAGGTTCTGATTAAAGCAGCATTGGGGGGGGGGGGTTTAGTACTCTCAAAAGTGAATGGGTTAAGATTCAGCTCCGCCCCTCTTTTCCTATTCAGTTCTTCCTGTGGCTGCTTCCCACTGCTAAAAAGGAAACAATCTTATCTGTTGTTGCTTACTGCTATGCTGCTGTAACATCCAGCAGGTAAAGTTCCCTAAAATTCCCAGCAAAAATTTTGGGACTTTTCACTAAATCATAGAAAATTTACCTTTTTTTCCTCCTGGGACCTGAAGATATTTTACAGAAGAATTAGTCTTTTGTTTCTCCCCAGTTAAACATTTTCTAGCAGTACAAGCCATGCAAATAGAACTCTCCACCTGCTTCTTTCTGTGCCTTTTGCCGCTCAGCTTTAGTACCACCAGAAGATACTACCTGGGTGCAGTGGAACTGTCCTGGGACTATATGCAAAGCAAGCTGCTCGCCTCGCTGCACGTGGACGCAAGGTAAAAGCACGTTCTGTATGGTCCCGTCGGGATTGTGAGCAGGTGACTGGTTGGAGGCAGGAGCAGGCTTCAGGCTAGGATGGTTGTGATGGTGGTTAAGCACTGAGAAAGGTAAGGTGTGCGTGCTTAAGGCCAGTCCTGTTCACAGATCTCAACTGTGTGTTGGTGCTATTATGCTTTGTCCATTGCTTCTCTCTGTCACATGCCACCACTTTGGTAACTAGACAGTGGAAGGAGGATGAGGAGACAAGGGCCCTGGGAGAAAACAAAACTTTCCTCAGCCTACATCCATGCTTCCCTACAGAGAGGCAGAACAATGAGATCCCATCAGTATTATGTACAACTTTAGTGTGTAGTTCTCCTGTGTACGTGTGGTGTGGTTTTGGTACCTTTGCCCAGTTTCAGTTTAAGAATAGTATTAGCCCTGAGTTCAGAAGCTTTTCATCTTTTTTGGGTTCCAGTGCATTTTGGGAGACTATTATTAAATGATGTTTTCGGTATTATCTACGATCATCGATTTATTTGGATTTTTCTGCCTCTCCTTCAGTCAAATTAGGTTATATATTTTTCTCTGCAAAGCAATCTAGATTTTTCTGGATTTAAGAATCCATTGGTATCAAGTCATATACTAGTCTTCTGATGTTGTTCAGCTATTCTGTGTCTGTAGTTATATTTCCTTTTTCATTCTTATATTGTGTATGTCCTCTTTCACGCTCTTAACAATAATGTTTCTAGGAAGTTTCTCAATTTTGTTGATCTTGTCAGGAAGCGTCTTTTGTTTCAATCAATTTCTGCTTTTTCTTTCATTAATTCATTCCTTCTTCCTGATTTCCTTTGGTTCATTTTGCTGATCTAATTTTGCTTATGGAATTGAATGCTGAAATCATTTATTTTAAATTTTGTTTTGTTTTCTTTAAATGTGTATTATACAGATTTATCCCCGGTACATATATGATGGCAATATAAGTGTTAAATATGATCATGTCATACATTACATTCTTTTTTTGTTCTTTCTGTTTGGCTCCCCATCTGCCTTCTACATTAGCCCTCTTCTTGCCTATCCCCAAACAAATAACCCTAGTATGGTTATATAGCCTCACGCACACACACACACACACACACATATGCAAATAAAGGTTTTCTTGGTCATTGCTTGTTTTACAGAAATGGGATATTACACACACGTTTCTCTCTCATTAGCACCTAGTGGAATTTTGTCTAAGTCAGTTAGCATAGCTTCAATTCACTTTTCTTTTTATTTTAGAGAGGGACAGGAGGGGGTGGGAGAGGAGGGAGAACCTCTCAAGCAGGCTCCACGCCTAGTGCCCACCCTGAGAGTTGGTCACTTCACTAAGCCACTGAGCCAGACGCCCCGATTCATTGATTTTAATGGCTACATAAGACTCTGCATCACTTCCGCTTTTTGGTCATTGTATGCTGTATCATTACATTCTGGTGCTTTATTCCTATGGGACAGATTCTCAAGAGGAATGTTACTGGAATGAAGGGAATATTTTCTATTTGGTTTTAATTGCCAGAAAGGCCAGAGGTCTTCAAACATTTCTACTATCAACGTATACTAGTGCCCTTCTCCCTGCTCTCATGTCAGTAACTTTTATCTTGGTCTAATTTTTGCCAGCTTAGTTATAGAGTGATACCACATCATCACTTTAATTGCATTCCTTTTATTTCTTAGGTGGAACGTCTTTTCAAATGCCTGTTGGCTATTGCATTTATATTTTGAGATTTGACTATTCATAGGTTTTGCCCATTTTTCTTTGTGCTCATTTATTTTTTTATTACAAAACCCTTTTATTATCACAAATGTTAACTATTTGTTATATTGCATTAACATACTAATGTATAATGTGATTTTCCCCAAGACCTGTTGTCTACTGACTTTAGTAACTTTTACTAATATTTTAAAAAATTTTTATGGTCAAATGTATCTATCTTTTCTTTCATATCTTCAGAGTGGCCAGTGTTGGTTAAAAATGTTTTCTGCATATCAGTGTTGTATGTGTATTTCTCAGATTTTCTTGCAAGATTTTTATTGTCTTGCTTTTTTCATTTGTCATCAATTCATCTGATAATTATTTTTGTATATGGTATAGAAATGGGATCTGTCCAGATCAGTAGCCTATGGCAATGGTACCATTTATCAAATAATACATCTTTTAAAAGTAAGTATTGCATAAACCCATTCATCATATAAAATTTTCATGCATACTACTATGTATTTCTGGATGCATTATGCTTCTTCGTTGAACTGCTTTTGTCTTGTTATGCCAATACCATACTGATTTGATTACAATGGCTCTATTTTATCTTCTGTTATCTGGTAAGTGAAATCAGTCCTTACTGCTCTTTTTTTTTTAATCTTTCTTAGCATTTCTTTTTTTCCCGTAAGATTTTTATTTGTTCATTTGAGAGAGAGCAAGTGCACAGAAGCTGGGGGGTGGAGGGAAGGCTGAAGGAGGGGGAGAAGCAGGCTCCCCGCTGAGCAGGGAGCCCGATGCGAGGCTCGATCCCAGGACCCTGGGATCATGACCTGAGCCGAAGGCAGAGGCTTAACCTACTGAGCCACCCAGGCACCCCGAAATTTTATTTTTATTATGTTGATTGACAGATGGATTATGTTAATAGATTTCCTGACACTGAATACCCTTACATTCTTGGACTACAATCTAATATTCCTATGATTTGATTATTGCTGGGTTCTGTGTGCTAATATTTCTTTGAACGCTGTACGCCTTCGTATCACCCTTTGGCAGCTCAGCTGGTAGAGCAGAGGACAGTCGAGGTATAAACACTGTGTGCCTTTGTTATGTGAGATTGATCTATAGCTCTGTTTTTTACTATTACTAGATTTTGGTATTAAAATTTTATCATTGATATGCTTGTATGAAATGAATCGCTGAGTGCTCCATCTTTTTCTTTTATAGCTCAAATGACATTAGAATTGCCTATTGTTTAAAAGTTAGATAAGGCTCATTTATGAGTCTGTTTGCTCCGGGTGACATTTGCAATATTTTTAATCGTCTCTTCAGGCTCTTCTGTGAAAATTACTCAAATCAAGTTGCAACTTTTTTTGAAGTCAGTTTTAATAATTGTTTATCTGTGCAGGTAATCACTTTATTTTTTTCAATTCTGTTGCCACATTATCTAAGATTTGTGCCCTTTCTTTTTCTTAAATTCCTGTATATTTGGTATTTATCTTTTATCCACAAACAAGTTTGCAAGGGATTTGTCTATTTTGTTGTTGGTGATGCTCTTTTCAAACAATGAGCTTCTAAGTTTCTTTGTTTTGCCCAGTTTTTTTTAAGGTTTATTTATTTATTTGAGAGCACAAGCAGGAGGGGCAGAAGGAGAGGGAGAGAGAATCTGCAGCAGACTTAGTGCTGAATGCTGAGCCCAATGTGGGACTTGATCTCACGACCCTGAGCTCATGACCCAAGCTGAAACCAAGAGTTGGACACTCAACCAACTGTGCCACACTGCGCCACCCACCCCAGTTATTTTTTAATGTTTTTTTTTTTTAGATTTTCTCTTTGTCAACTATCTCTTAGTTTCTTTTGGCTTATTGTGCTGCATTTTTTTTCTTTTTTTTAAGATTTTATTTATTTATTTATTTGACAGAGAGAGATCACAAGCAGGCAGAGAGGCAGGCAGAAAGGCAGGCAGAAAGACAGAGAGGAGGAAGCAGGCTCCCTGCCAACCAGAGAGCCCAATGCGGGGCTCGATCCTAGGTCCCTGAGATCATGACTTGAGCCGAAAGCAGAGGCTTAACCCACTGAGCCACCCAGGTGCCCCATTTTTTCCTAATACCTTAGGAAAAGTGATGTTATTTTTCCTTTGTCCTTTGTTTTTAATAGTGAAGACATTTAAAGTTGTATGTTTTTCTCAGAGAACAATGTTTGCGTGTCACACAGGTTATGATACAAAGTTTTCATTATTTACAGTAGTTTATAATATTGTCTTGGGTTTCATTTAGGAACATAATATTTTTCTTTATTTTTCTGAAGTTTTAATTTAAACCCCAGTTAGTTAACAGTTCAGTTAGGGTTACTTAGTTCCAGGTGTACAGTGCAGTGATGCAACGCTTCCATTCAACACCTGGTGCTCGGCCTTAATCTCCGAGTGCCCTCCTCAACCCTAACACACGCTCCTCTCCTCTGGTAACCATCAGTTTGTTCTCTTTACTTAAGAGTCTGTTTTGTGGTTTATCTCTCTTCTTCTTTGCTTGTTTTGTTTCTTAAATTCCACATATGAGTGAAGTCATACGGTACTTCCTCTTTCTCTGACTGACTTCACTTAGCCTCATACGCTCTGGCTCCATTCATGCCATTGCAAATGGCAAGAGTTCATTCTTTTTGAATGCTCAGTAATGTGTGTATATATATATCAGTCAGTGACTCTTGGGCTGTTTCCGTGATCTGACTACTGTGGGTAATGCTGCTATAAACATTGGGGTGCACGTACCCCTTTGAATTAGTCTTTTTGTATTTGGGTAAATAACTAGTAGTGCAGTTGCTGGGTTGTACGTTGGTTCTGTGTTTAACTTTTTGAGGACCCTCCGTACTGTTTTCTAGAGTGGCTGCACCAGTTTGCATTCCCACCAACAGTTCACCCTTTTTCCACCTGTGACTTGTGTTGTTGAGTTTAGCCGTGTGACTGGTGTGAGGTGGCATCTCATTGTGGTTTTGGTCTGCATCTCCCTGATGATCAGTGATGTTGAGCATCTTTTCATGTGTCTGTTGGCCATCTGGATGTCCTCTTTGGAGAAATGTCTGCTCATGTCTTCTGCCCATTTGTTAATTGAATGATTCATTCTTTGGGTGTTGAGTTTTATAAGTTCTAACTTTTACTAACCTTTTACCAGCTATGTTATTTGCAATTATCTTCTATTTTGTAGGTTGCCTTTTAGTAGTGTTCCATGATTCATTGTTTGTGTATAACACCCATTGCTCATTGCAACACCTGCCTTCAATAGCCATCACCAGGCTGTCCCATCCACCTACCCCTCTCCCCTCTGAAACCCTCAGATTGTTTCCTGGAGTATGGAGTCCATAGTCTCTTAAAATCGTCTCCCCCTCTGATTCCCCCCACCTTCAGTTTTCCCTTCCTTCCCCTAATGTCCTCGATGCTATAGACATTTTTTTTGTTTGTTTTGTTTTGTTTTTTTTAAGTTTTTTTTTTTTATTTATTTGTCAGAGAGAGAGGGAGAGAGAGAGAGCACAGGCAGACAGAGTGGCAGGCAGAGGCAGAGGGAGAAGCAGGCTCCCTGTCGAGCAAGGAGCCCGATGTGGGACTCGATCCCAGGACACTGGGATCATGACCTGAGCCGAAGGCAGCTGCTTAACCAGCTGAGCCACCCAGGCGTCCCGCTATAGACATTTTTTTAAGATTTTATTTATTTATTTGACAGAGATCACAAGCAGGCAGAGAGGCAGGCAGAGAGAGAGGAAGGGAAGCAGACTCCATGCTGTGCAGAGAGCCCGATGTGGGGCTCGATCCCAGGACCGTGGACCTGAGCTGAAGGCAGAGGCTTTAACCCACTGAGCCACCCAGGCGCCCCATGCTATAGACATTTTTAACAATATTTGTTCTTCCCATCCATGAGCATGGAGTTTTGTTTTTATATCTCTTTGTGTCCTCTTCAGTTTCTTTCATTTGTATTTTATAGTTTTCAGAGTACAGGTTTTTCAACTTCTTTGGTTAGGTTTATTCCTAGGTATCTTATTGTTTTTATCTTATTATTATCTTCTTCTCATTTTATCATCTTATTATTTTTGGTACTTATTATTTTCATTGTAAACGGAATTGATTCCTTAATTTCTCTTTCTGCTGTTTTATTATCAGTGTATAGAAATGCAACAGATTTCTGCGTGTTGTATATCCTGCGACTTCACTCAATTTGTGTGTCAGTTCTAGTAGGTTTTTTGGTGGAGTCTTTCAGGCTTTCTACATAGAGTAGCATGTCATCTACAAATAGTTGAAGTTTGATTTCTTCCTTGTGGATTTGGATGCTTTTTATTTCTTTGTGTTGTCAAATTGCTGTGTCTAGGACCTCCAGTACTCTGTTGAACAAAAGTGGTGAGACTGGACATCCTTGTTATGCTCCCTGACCTTAGGAGAAAAACTCTCGGTTTTTCCCCATCGAAGATATTGTTAGCTGTGGGTTTTTCATAGTTGGCTTTTATTATGTGGAGGTATGTTCCCTCTAAACCTACTTTGTTGAGGGTTTTTATCATGAATAGATGTTGTACTTTGTCAGATGCTTTTTTTGCATCTACTGAAATGATCATATGGTTCTTGTCCTTTCTTGTATTAATGTGTATCACATTGATTGATTGAATATTGAACCACCCTTGCAACCCAGGAATAAATCCCACTCAATTGTGGTGAATGATTATTTTAATGTACTGTTGGATTTGGTTGGCTGGTATTTTACTTGAGAATTTTTGCATCCGTGTTCATTGGGGTTGTTGGCCTGTTGTTCTCTTTTTTAGTGGGGTCTTTATCTCATTTGGGAACAGGGTAATAGATTGAATTTGCAAGTTTTGCTTCCTTTTCCATTTTTTGGAATAGTTTGAGAAGAATAGGTATTAACTCTTCTTTAAATGTTTGGTAGAATTCTCCTGGGAAGCCATCTGGTCCTGGAGTTTTGTTTGTTGGGAGATTTTTTGATTACTGATTCAATATCTTTACTGGTTATGGATCTGTTCAAGTTTTCTATTTTTTCCTGTTTCAGTTTTCGTAGTTTATGTGTTTCTAGCACTGTATCCATTTCTTCTAGGTTGTCCAATTTGTTGGCACGTAGTTTTCAATAACATTTGCTTACAGTTGTTTGTATTTCTGTGGTGTTGGTTGTGATTTCTCCTTTCTCATTTGTGATTTTATGTATTTGGATCTTTTTTCTTTTCGATAAGTGTGGCTAGAGGTTTATTAATTTCATTAATTTTTTCAGAGAACCAGCTTCATTTAGGAGCATGAATTTTAATAGCATTTTTATTTGCTTGTCAGTTATTTCTTAGTATTTGAATCAACTTTGACTATCATAATAGTTTCTTCTTGCTGTATAACACATTACCTCAAACTTTACAGCTTTCAACAACACCCATGTATTTAT
Source organism: Mellivora capensis (assembly GCA_004024625.1). Classification (NCBI taxonomy): domain Eukaryota; kingdom Metazoa; phylum Chordata; class Mammalia; order Carnivora; family Mustelidae; genus Mellivora; species Mellivora capensis. Next base: position 18,744 of record PISX010002550.1, on the reverse strand, counting down.
TATGATTTTAGTGGCTCAGAAGCCAGGCGGGCTGGATTGAGCACCCTACTCAGGGTCATACAAGACCAAAATCAAATTGTTGACAGGGCTGCCATCATTACTGGAATTCATCTCCTTCTCTGAAGTTCCACGTAGGGCCCTTCATCCTCAGACTAGGAAGAGTGCATTGAGTCTTTCTCATGCTTTAAATCATTCTGACTTCAACTTCTACCGCATCTCTCTGACCTTTTCTGCCTTCCTGTTGCACTTTTAAGAACCTTATGATTACTTTGGGTCCACCCAGATATATCAGGATAATCTCTCATGCTCAAGACCAGCTAATTAGCAACTTTAATTCCACCCACAAAGTTTCTTTAGCTGTGTAAGATAACATATTCATGAGCATAACACCAAAGGGGAAAGGCAAAGAGAAGCATAATTTTGCCTACCACAGGTATAATTTACATACAGTGAAACACACAGATTTTTAATGTGCAGTTTGGTGAGTTTTGACAAATGCATACAAGTTACATCACCACCACTTTAATCAACACACAGAACATTTATATCAGTCCTTCCGCAACTTTCCAGTGAGTCTCCCTATCCTGATCTGGCCCTTGGCAACAGGCTGCTTTCTGGATTCACTTTTGACTCTTTAAGATTTCTATATCATTAGAATCATACAGTATGCACTCTTCAGTGTCTGGCTTTTTATGTTTACCATCATGGTTTAGAAATTCATCCAGATTGTTGCACAAAGTAGTTTTATTCTTTGTGTTGCTGATTACTGCTTCATTATGGGAATATATCACAATTGGTGTGCCCATTTACTGCCACATGGCGTTTGGATTGTTTCCAGTTTGGGGGCTAATAGACACCTGCTGTGAGCAGTCCTGTACAAGCTTTTGTGTGGACATCTGTTTTCATTTATCTTAGATGTCTAAGAATGAAATTGCTGGATGATATGGGAAATGCATGTTTAACTATAAGAACTTCCAACAGATTTCTGAAATGGTTGCACCATGTTATACTCCCACCAACTACACATGACAGGGCCAGTTGCAACACATCCTGGACAATACTTGATGTTGCCAGTATTTACGTTAGTTATTTTAATGACTCTTTGGTGGTATCTCACTGTAGGTTTAATTTGCATTTCTCTGATGACTAAAGATTCTGAGCCCCTTTGCATGTGCAACTGGCTGTTCCTGTATTTCCTTTGATGAACAGTCTGTTCAGAGTTTGGCCCATTTTGAAATTGCGTCGTTGGGTCTTGTTATTTTTGAGAATTCTGTATATATTCTGGATGTGCTTTCAGATGTACTCATTTTAAATATTCTGTCCTAGCACTGAGTTTTTCATTTTGATGAAGTCCAGTTTATCTATTTTTTTTCCTTTGGTTCCTTGTGCTTTTGATGTCTTGTCTAAGGAACTATTGCCAAATCCAGGGTACCACAGAATTATGCCTATATTTGCTCCCTTGAGTTTTATAGTATTAGCCCTTATATTTAGGCCTTGGATACGCTGAATTAATTTTAATGTGTAGTATGAGGAATGGATTCAAGTTCCTTCGTATAGTCTATATACCCTGTAAGTTGGCAGTGTTAATGACCCTAAAGTAGAGGCCCAGATGGTCAGTAGCCTGATCTCTAACTGAACAATCAGCTGCTTATCCATTAATGTAGGTCTTGTTAAAAATTATTTTTTTAAAGATTTTATTTATTTATTTGACAGAGAGAGAGTTAGTTCACAAGTAGGCAGAGAAGCAGGCAGAGGGAGAGGGGGAAACAGGCTCCCTGCTGAGCAGAGAGCCCGATGCGGAGCTCGATCCCAGTACCCTGAGACCATGACCTGAGCCTAAAGCAGAGGCTTTAACCCACTGAGCCACCCAGGTGCCCCCTTGTTAAAAATTATTAAAATAATTGTACTTATTACATTGTATTTTGTACTGTAGCTTCCATTTAGCATACAGCCTGTGCTATAGTGAATTCAATGGAGAAAATGATTTATTTGTCATCTGGCTTTCTGTTGTTGTGCGGGCAGTCACATGTATTTTTACCGGGAAGAAGTTGATAGAATTTTTATTTTGATGATACCATTTTATAGCCTAGATTATTTTGATACTGATTAATGGGATAAGCTGACTCTGGACACATCCTGACAACTTCTGCCAAGTTTTGAAATAAACATCTGGGGAAATTCAGTTTTATATTATCTGTTCCTGCAGCTGCTCAACTTCTTCTAAGCAAAGGTCAGGGAATATAATAGGTTTTCCGATTCTTTTTAGATAAAATGTGAAAGAGCAGTTCATGTGAAGGACATTTTTGCTAAATAGATTTGGCAAGATTTAAATATCGAATCCCAAGGGAAATGCACAAACAAAAATCCCACAGAAGTTAGGAAAGAGTAAAACCCATGAACCCTGGAACATTTTGTCACTTACTGGGCAGATTACTGTGAAACTGACACAGGCACATACATCACGTGTTTCTGCACCAGTGGAAACTCTTCACTCTAACAGAAAAGGTCCTAAATACACACATCTCAGAACTGAATCAGAGACCTGGGTGGTGCTGATGCTCTTAGGAATGGCCCCTTGAATAGCACCTAGTCTTTCTGTTTCTCTATCCCACAAGCTTATTTCTTTTGCCTCTGATTTTTGCCTCTTTCCTTAGAGGGAGAAAAGAAGTATTTCTGTGTGCTCTGGATCCCGTTCCCTCTAGTAAACATTCTGTGTGTCTTACATTTTCAGTTTAGCCAGAAATATTAAAGCGGAAGCAGTACTATTGGACGTCAAAATACCTGTCTTGACATGGGTCTCAGTTTTGTTAGAAACTGGTGGAAGCTTTGGAAAAACTGGGTGGAGTAGTCTCTGCACAACCAAGGAGACAAAATGGAAGAAGGGGTGAGTTGATGAGTGTGGAAGGGCATAGTTCTCAGAGTGGCTGGGAGATGGGACAAGTGGACTGAACAGAGGGGTTCAATTGATGGTATGGGCACCAGATGATACTGTTCAGTGACCACAGGCCATGTAGGTTTATGCCAAGGCTAGTGCCATGGGAAGTTTTAGAGATGGATGATGGATGAAATTAGAGCACATTTAAATATGAATTAATATGGGGCTGGGCTCCCTGGAAACAGACTGTGAGGGTTAGATGGTCCTGCGGGAAGTTTATTGAGAGCGCTCTGAGGACCTGCACCCGGGAGGGGGAGGACAGGGAAGAAGTGGAGGTGGGCCCAGGGAGAAGCTGGGCGGCAGTGCAGGCTGACCCCGCAGGGAGCTCTGGAGCTGGAGTGACCTTCTGGGTCGTCCCAAGTCGGGCCGGCTGTGGTGGGCCTTGTCCGTCTCCATCCTGATCCGTCTTGAAGCACCACTTACCTCACATTTTGCCAACACTGGGGTGGCCCATACGGAGGCTGGCTGATGTTAATTGCCAGTCATCTTGTCCAGGGTCAATGCTCTCTGGTGGCATTAACGTACAATGTGAAGATTCGTACCTCTACTTCAGATTACACCCAGGGTCACGTTGGGGAGCCCTGATGACCAGCTGCTAGTGGAGGAAAAAACCTGAGCTTTATTTACAGATGGGTGGGTCAGCTTGATATGCAGGTGCAAAGGTACTTTCGGTGGCTGGAGGGTCGCCCTGTGACTCACCAAAGAGGTCCCCGGGCTCCTAGCTGCGCTTCCACTGGGAAGCACCTCGGCGGGTCCTACGTTCTCGGGAGTCCCCCACGGTGTCCTGCTGACGTCGTCCGCTGACCTCGGGCGGCGGCTTTGTCCTAGATTCGCAGCTGCCGCGGAATGTCCGAAAACAACGCAGATAAAGTACATTCTTTCCAGCAAACGTTGTTCAAATAATGAGAACATCTGTGCTTCCTTGAGTGATTTTATAGCTTTTTAGGCACATAAATGAAAAAAAAAAAAGAAAAGAAAAGGATGTCTGCTTTTTTTCTCTTCGTGCGTGTGTGCAGGCACGCAGGAAGTTTATTGGTACTTATCCAGGCTCACTAAGTATCTGAATCATTTCCTTGGGCTGTTGTGACGTATCAGGGGCTCAGTGCTGGTCTCTGTGGCTGTCAAGGTGGACACTCCAGCAGCAGTCGCTGGAGCAGCTTTGGTGAGTCTGGGATGTCATGTCCACGAGCAGGCTCCACCGTGGCTCCTCCATTCATATGTCCATTCTGGCGGGGTTGGAGTTGCAGTGACTGAGGCTTGGTGCCTTTTTTGTGGTGGATACTCTCCACTTTTTCATTCTTTGATGCTCTTCCTTTCTTTATGTAGATCTGAGTTCTTAATTTTAATTTTAATTTCCCTCTCTCTGTGTAGTTTGTTGTAATATTTCTTGTAAGGCAGCTCTACTGGCAGCAAATTCCCTCAATTTTTATCTGTGTGGGAGTTGTTATTCTTATTATTGCTTCAAATACTACTTCTATTCCTTCCTTTCTTTTTCTTCTGCTATTCCATCGTACATATTACAACTTTTGTAGTTGTCCCACAGTGCTTGGATATTCTAATCTGGTTTTTATCACTCTGTTTTTTTCTCTTTGCTTTTAAGTTTAAAAGCTCCTGTGGTCATAGTTTCAAGCTCAGAGATTCCTTCTTTAGCCATATCCAGGCTACTCATGAGTCTGTCAAAGGGACTCTTGGGGTTCCTGGGTAGCTTAGTTGGTTGAGCATCTGCTTCTTGATTTCAGCTCAAGTCATGATCTCAGGGTCGTGAGACTGACATTGGTCTTCATGCTCAGCAGAAAGTCTGCTTGAAGAGTCGTTCCCTCTACCCCTTCTCTCACTCTAACCCTTCCCCCATTTATTAAAAAATAAGTTTATTATTTATATAATAAGATCTTTTTAAAAATACTAAGAGATTAATATCCAAAATACACATTTCCCCCACTATCTGAAAGTTTGCTTTACCACACTTTGCTTTTACAAACTACCTACTTTAGTATCTGTTTTCACTAACTAAAAAAAATCTGAAGAGGATTGTGCCTTTTACAGAATGGAAGTTGCTTCTTTGTTTTCTGCATTTCAGTTTACAAAAGGTTTCATAGGCATGTTCTACTTTTGGATAGCAGGGGAAACCTGTATATGGAGAACTCCTTAGCACTCAACAAGGAAGGGGTGCCTGGCTGGCTCAGTCAGTGGAGCATGGGACTCTTGGTCTCAGGGTTGTGAGTTCAAGCCCCATGTTGGGAGTAGAGATCACTTAAAAAATAAAATCTTAAACAGAAAAAGTAAGCAAACAACCTAATTCAGAAGTGGACAAAATGGACTTGAATAGACATTTCTCCAAAGAATGTATACAAATGGCCAATAAGCACATGAAAAGATGCTCAAACTCACCTAGGGAAATACAAATTAAAACCACAAAGAGATAGAATCTCTCACCCATTAGAATGGCTGTTATACAAAGAAAACCAGAAAATAAGTGTTGGTGAGGATGTAGAGGCATTGGAACACTACTACACTGTTGGTTGGAATATAAAATGGTGGTGCCCCTGTGAAAAAGAGGATGGTGACTCTTAAAAACTTTTTGAAAATTACCATATAATCCATTAATTCCATTTCTGGGTATTTCCTCAAAATAATTGAAAGCAGGATCTTGAAGAGATATGTGTATACATTGAGATACCACCTTACACCAGTTAGAATGGCCAAAATTAGCAAAACAGGAAACAACGTGTGTTGGAGAGGATGTGGAGAAAGGGGAACCCTCTTACACTGTTGGTGGGAATGCAAGTTGGTGCAGCCACTTTGGAGAACAGTGTAGAGATTCCTCAAGAAATTACAAATAGAGCTTCCCTATGACCCCGCAATTGCACTACTGGGTATTTACCCCAAAGATACAGATGTAGTGAAAAGAAGGGCCATCTGTACCCCAATGTTTATAGCAGCAATGGCCATGGTCGCCAAACTGTGGAAAGAACCAAGATGCCCTTCCACGGACGAATGGATAAAGAAGATGTGGTCCATATACACTATGGAGTATGATGCCTCCATCAGAAAGGATGAATACCCAACTTCTGTATCAACATGGACGGGACTGGAAGAGATTGCTGAGTGAAATAAGTCAAGCAGAGAGAGTCAATTATCATATGGTTTCACTTATTTGCAGAGCATAACAAATAACACAGAGTACATGGGGAGATGGAGAGGAGAAGGGAGTTGAGGGAAATTGGAGGGGGCGGTGAACCATGAGAGACTATGGACTCTGAAAAACAACCTTTGAAGGGGCGGGGAGTGGGAGGTTGGGGGAGCCAGGTGGTGGGTATTATGGAGGGCACTCATTGCATGGAGCACTGGGTGTGGTGCAAAAACAATGAATTCTGTTATGCTGAAAATAAATACATAAAAAAAGAGAGAGAGATGTGTATAACCATGTTCACAGCAGCATTATTCTCAATAGCTAAAACATGGAAGCAACCCAAGTGTCTGTCTATGGACGAACGGAGAAACAACATGTGGTCTATTCATACAATGCAATGTTATTCAGCCTTAAAAAGGAAGAGAATTTTGACACCTGCTACAACATGGATCAATCTTAAGGACATTAAACCAGTCACAAAAAGACAAATACCTTATAATCCCACTTATATGAGGTCCCTAGAATGGTCAAAATCATGGCAACAGAAAACAGAATGGTGGTTTCAGAGGCTGAGGGGAGTGGAGAAGGATAAGTTATTGTTTAATGGGTACTGAGTTTCAGTTTTGCAAGGTGAGAGTTACAGAGCTAGATGGTGGTGATGGTTGTACTTAGTACCACTGAACTATACAATTCAACATGTTGAAGAGTGAATTTTATGCTTTATGTGTTTTACCACACTAATTAGAGCCCCTCTGACACCTTCACCCCGAGCTGAGCTCTGAAATGAGTGCACTAGGCTTCAGGGGAGTGACAGATGAAAACTGCCCTCGTTGGAATTACGACCAAGTCTACAAATGTTGAGAGGAGACATGCAAATGAAAACTTAATTGTTTCTGACATTAGTCAGACTGAAAAAGCATTGGTTCGCAGACCCCAAATTTATGCAGAGGACCAGGAAGTGGGTTTGACACCAAGTAGTAAGAGTGGGGGTCCTTGTCTGGCCGTTCATCCAGGTTCCTGGAACCTTGTCCTTATCCAGAAACTGGAAGGGGCTGGCTGGGTGGTGCCTGAGCTTGCTGTCCACCGTCGGATTCTAGACCCTGACGCTTGGCAGTAACCAGGCAGAGAATGCACAGGGTTACTGGCTTGCATTTCAGACCACCTGGGGCACTGAAATGCATTCGCGTGTCTTTTCATAATGAGGCCCTCTACTCTCCTCTTACCCGTTTCTATCCTATTTACCAAAACAAACATTGCTGTACAAACCGTGATGTAAGGAGAACCCGCCTACTAGGTTTCATGTACACCCGCCTACTAGGTTTCATGTACACATCCCCCATTCTGCTCTGAAGGGCCAGCCGCTCTTTCCTTCCTGGTGTCACTACAAAGCAAGGGTTGGATTTTAAATGGAGAATGAAAGGGGGGTCAGTTGAACCAGCATGCATGATTTGTGATTTATTTTATCATATGGCTCCTCATGTACCAGTGTTTTCATCTTAGCGCAGTCTGTGGTGGTATCTCACTGTAGGTGTAATTTGCATTTCTCTGATGACTAAAGATTCTGAGCCCCTTTGCATGTGCAGCTGGCTCTTCCTGTATTTCCTTTAATGAACAGTCTGTTCAGAGTTTGGCCCATTTTGAAATTGCGTTGTAGGTCTTGTTATTTTTGAGAATTCTGTATATATTCTGGATGTGCTTTCAGATGTACTCATTTTAAATATTCTGTCCTAGCACTGAGTTTTTCCTTTTGAAGGTGAGTCAAGTGTCCTCCTATTCTGTCATCTCAGGGGTAAAGGAAAATTGAATGTGAAGTCTCATAGCTAGTGACGGGTATACTCAGGATTCAAACCTGGGCCAGCAGCATGGACAATGACAGGATGAGAAGCCATGTTCTTAAGTTAATGACCGCTTCTCAGGTAGAGAGAGGGGAAAATGTTGGGAACCAGTCTATAGTAGGGATTTATATAGTTTCTAGTTTGCCTTGTTAACAGTAGAGGAGGGTGGGATGGAAGCTTTACTTCCAGCTGCTGAAAAGTGGGTTCAAAGAAGGTCCACCAAAATGAATGACTTTTCCCTTTCTTCACACAGGTTTTCTCCTAGGGTGCCAAGTTCTTTGCCATTCAACACATCAGTCATGTACAAAAAGACTGTGTTTGTAGAGTTTACAGATGACCTTTTCAACATTGCCAAACCCAGGCCACCGTGGATGGGTAATATAAACAATATTGACTGTTTCTTATGTAACTGAGTATCTGATGCTCTAACAAGGATCCCCCAGACCTCCCTTACTACCACCTGTTGGGGAAGTACTGACTGAAGATTCTCAGTCTCTCTGCCGGGTTTTCCTCCTCTGCTTGTTCTCTGGATGTCAGAGTGCTCTGGGCCTTGGACCCGGGCTTGTTCTGTCTTCTCTCTACCTTCGATCACTAGCTGATCTTACCCAGTCTCACAATTTTAAGACATCTCTATGCCAGTAACTCCCCGGTTTAGATCTTCAGTTCAGACTGCTTACTTGATATGTCCACTCAGATGTCAAATAAGCATGTAACAGGATATCAGAATGAGACATCTCCCACCTGAGAATTATTTCAGAGAATTATAGGTGACAAATATCCCCAAATTCTAAAGAGAGATTGGGAGCAGCTAGCTGGCTCAGTCAGTAGAGCATGTGACTCTTGATCCTGGGGTTGTGAGTTCAAGCCCTATGTTGGGTGTAGAGATTATTTTAAAATATTATAAAAGGTTAAAAAAAAATATATTATAAAAGGTTAGTTTTACCCAGTTTGAAATTTTGGAGTAAGAAAAAGGAAGTAAATTTTATTGAGGTGGAAACAAACCATGAGAAACTTAACAATAGAGAACAGGCTAGATTGGTGGTGGGTATTAAGAAGGACACATGTTATGATGAGCACTGGATATTGTATAGAAGTGATGAATCACTGAATGCTACTCCTGAAACCAGTGTATGTATGTATGTACATGTGTGTATGTGTGTGTATGTTTATATTTATATATATACACGTACACGCATTTTTATAAATATACATATGTGTGGTATATATATATACATGTATATATGTATATATATATATATTTAGAGAGAGAGAAGGAGGATGTAGAGCAGAGAGACTCCCAGGCTCCACACCCAACACAGAGCCTGATGCAGGGCTTAATCTCAAGACCCTGAGATCACAACCAAAACCGACATCAAGAGTCATACGCATAACCAAGCAACCCACCCAGGCGCCCCTACTCCTGAAACCAATATTCTACTGTATGTTAACTAACTAGAATCTGAATTAAAATTTGTTCAGGTGGTGGTGGCCCAAAATTGGTCCTGCAACCCTCAGCCCATCTTGTACCTCAAGCCTAAGTAAAAGGCGGCTGGGAACTTATGAAATAATTTAGATTTGAGGATTTCTTTGTTAACCATATTTGGTGATTTGTATGTTTGCCTCCCCATAGTGGGAGGGAGATTTCACCCTTATGCCAAGCTGTAGTGAGGGAAGCTTTAGAAGAACCACGCAGAAGTTTTCAAGCAGAGAGAGTCAATTATCATATGGTTTCACTTATTTGCGGAGCATAACAAATAACACGAAGGACATGGGGAGATGGAGAGGAGAAGGAAGTGGTGGGAAATTGGAGGGGGAGATGAACCATGAGAGACTATGGACTCTGAAAAGCAACCTGAGGGTTTTGAAGGGGCGGGGGGGATGGGAGGTTGGGGGAGGCAGGTGGTGGGTATTGTGGAGGGCACGCATTGCATGGAGCACTGGGTGTGGCGCAAAAACTATGAATTCTGTTACGCTGAAAAGAAATAAAAAAAAAGAAGAACCACATAGAAGTTTTGACATAAGAACTGTGGAGCTATTAGACTCTGACTAGTTCCTGCTTTTTGTCTGAAAAAACATTCAAAGTCAGAGACTTGGAGGAACTTCCCCTAATGGCATAATAAGGAGAGTAGGTTATAGCTGTGTGAGATGAGGAAGGTGATAGAACAAGATTTGTCTCAAGAAGACCCTGTCTGATGGGGCGCCTGGGTGGCTTAGTGGGTTAAAGCATCTGCCTTCCACTCAGGTCATGGTCTCGGGGTCCTGGGATTGAGCCCCGCATCGGTCTCTCTGCTCAGTGGGGACCCTGCTCCCCCCCCCCAAACTCTGCCTGCCTCTCTGCCTACTTGTGATCTCTGTCAAATAAATAAATGAAATTTTAAAAAGAAGAAGAAGAAGATCCTGTTTGAGAGGTCTTCCTGCCAGGGCTAGGTGACCCCAATAGAAAACATCTCTGATTGTATTGCCAGAAGCAGAAAGTGGTAAGAGAGAGACAAGGGACAGCTGGAGAAGGGATGGTTGGGAAGGGGAGAGTCTCCAAAGAACTCATACAAGTTCCCTAAGAAAGAAAGAGACAGAATTTTGGCACATCCCACAACCAGGCACTAACAAAGCCACATTATAACTCTTATTTCCAAGAAGCATCTTGTTATCATGCCTCTTTTTGTACTCCCATCCTTTTCTCACTAGCTCCAAGCTTCAAAGGTCAGGAGGCAGTAAGGTGAGTGGGGGGAGGCGGATTAGGACAAAAAGATGAGAAAGTTGGAGGAGGGAGGGACCCTTAAATTTCAGGACACACCAAATGTTTGATATTAAGCTAGACTAGTATCACTGGACTGATATGATACTGCTAATATGTGGTGGTTACTGGAAAAAATTTGGGATTGTTCAAAGTGCAAGAGGGGAAAACACAACACAGGGTTTTTAAAAAGATTTTATTTATTGGGGCGCCTGGGTGACTCAGTGGGTTAAAGCCTCTGCCTTCGGCTCAGGTCATGATCCCAGGGTCCTGGGATTGAGCCCCCCATGGGGCTCTCTACTCCGTGGGGAGCCTGCTTCCTCCTCTCTCTCTGCCTGCCTCTCTGCCTGCTTGTGATCTCTGTCTGTCAAATAAATAAAATCTTTATATATACACATATAAAGATTTTATTTATATTAAAAGATTTCATTTGTTTGACACGAAGAGAGAGAGTACAAGCAGGAGGCAGGCAGAGAGAGAGGGGGAAGCAGACTCCCCGCTGAGCAGAGAGCCCAATGCAGGCCTCCATCCCAGGACCCTGGGATCATCACCTGAGCCGAAGGCAGAGACATTAACCCACTGAGCCACCCAGGAGCCCCTCCACATAACACAGTTAGAATCTATGAAAAATAAATCTCTTTCATATTTTTGTCCCTTTGAATCTACTTCATTCAATAAAGTATTTGTAGGCATCTTATATTTAATATGTCCATAAGTCAAAAGTCTTGATTTTCTTACTTTTCTGAATCATGGCCTGACTACCACCCAGTTGCTGCTCTTTAACTTCCAGTCCATCAGCAAGTCTTGTTGACTCTTCATCTAAAACAAGTCCCAAGTCTGCTTTTTTCTTGTAAGTTCCAAATGCATGCAAACTCCTGTGGCTTACAAAGTCCTACATGTTATGTTCCCTGCCTACCTTTTTTTTTTAAAGATTTTATTTGTCAGAGAGAGAGAGAGAGCGAGAGAGCGAGCACAGGCAGACAAGAGTGGCAGGCAGAGGCAGAGGGAGAAGCAGGCTCCCCGCTGAGCAAGGAGCCTGATGCGGGACTCGATCCCAGGACACTGGGATCATGACCTGAGCCGAAGGTAGCCGCTCAACCAACTGAGCCACCCAGGCGTCCCCCTGCCTGCCTTTATAACCTTATTTTCTGTTATTCCCCTGCTCATTCACACATTACTCAACTATATCAAGATTATTCCTGTCTCAGGACTTTTCCATTTGTTTTATCTGCTTTGGATGTTATTCTACTAGATATTTACAAATCTTGCTTCTTTTCAGTTAGTCCAATCACTGCTCAAATGCCACCTCCTCAGAGATGCCCTTCCTGACCACTATATTTAAAGGATTCCGTCTCCTGCTTCATAACTTTCTAGCATACTACCATCTTTTATAGCATTCACAACAATCAGAATATTTCCTGTTTATTTCTTTATGTGCTTAATTACATTCTCCAGAATGTAATTTCCATGATCTGTCTTGTTCACTACTGCATCTCCAGTGCCTAGGGCAATTCCTAGAATATAGTAGGAACTCAACTATGAGTTGAATGAATGAATGCATTGAGTGAATTACCAGAAATCTATCCTCACAACAACCATGACACTGAGGTGGTGATAGCAGTTTATGCATTTATTCGATCAATTACTGCTTTTTATCAGTAATCACAGGTGCATGTTTTTCCACTGTGACTTTGGCCATCACTTTCATAATAGCGGGTTTTCTGGAGTACCACTCTCAAATTAACCTTTGGGGGCATCTCATTCTCACAGGTCTGCTGGGTCCTACCATCCGGGCTGAGGTTTATGACACAGTGGTCATCATACTTAAGAACATGGCTTCTCATCCTGTCAGTCTACATGCTGTTGGTGTATCCTATTGGAAAGCTTCTGAAGGTGAGTCAAATGCCCTCCTATCCTCCTGTCATCTCGGGGATAAAGGTCTTACAGCTAGTGAATGGTGCACTCACTAAGTTCATAATACATCACCTCAGTGCTACCTGGCCATCCTCACCCCAAGACAGCTTTACACATTGTTGGCCTCTTCTCAGACCTCCCACACCTCTTTCCAGATCCTACCATTAGGAAAAAGGCTATTCATTTCTTAATGAAATGCTTCAAACAAAGAAAGGTTCAGAAAATAATATAGCACACAAACATGTAAACATCACCTCACTTTGCCAAATCTTGTTTTTTTCTTTAAAGATTTGTTTATTAGAAAGAGAGAGCACAGAGCCCATCGTAGGACTTGATCCCATAATCCTGAGATCATAACCTGGGCCGAAACCAAGAGTTGGACACTTAACCAACTGCACCACCCAGGTGCCCATCACTTTGCCAAATCTTAAAATTTTGCCATCTTTGCTTTAAGAAATTAAACATTATATAGTTGAATCCCTTTATGTAACCCCTCAGACTCCCTTCCTCTCTATCCAAATGTATCTGCTCTCTAGAATTTAATATCAGCCCATGATCACACAGGCACCTTAACCACACACTCCATCCCCAGGGGCCAACTCAGGTTTTTAAAAATGTCTACAACTCTCTGACAAGCACAGCTGTTGGTCTGATGTTGCTTCTAGATGAAGCCAGTAGTATGTAGTGCACCCTGAAGAGGGTGTCCCTATACGCCGGAGAGGCTCACTTTAGAGTGGGGACTACCCACCTGTACTTTGGAGGTGGCCTTTGGCTGCTGAAAGTCTGTAGTAAAAGTAAAAGCAGAGTAGGGGCAGTGCAGGGGTCTCTTGTACTGCTCTGTTGGTGAGGTCCCACTCTCAGATGTGTAGATGTGATGGGATAAGATAAGGTATAAACGAAGAGCCCTCTCAGTGCTTTGGGCTGCTCTGGAACTCCAGAGACCATTATAAACCCAGGAAGTTATGGTGAAGTTGCTAGAAAAGTGTTTCAGTAGAAGCAAAAGGCATTATGTCAGTTCCTATAAATATTCTCTACTTATGTCCACTGAAATGACCTAGAAGCAAAGACACTTCATTAACAGTGAACACAGATAGTGCTCAATTTAGAATTGAGGTATCAAACTAATCCAGGGGTTAATTTTAACATCACTAAGCATGAGACAGCCAGAAAATATCTGCCCCTGATGTGATCTCCTCCTCCAGAGAAGAGCCAAGTTAAAAACATTTCTAAAAATGGCCACCTGGGTCACTCAGTTGGTTAAGTGTCAGACTCTACATTTTGGCTCAGGTCATGATCTCAGGACCATGAGACGGAGCCCCATGTTAGCCTCTGTGTGGATTCTCTTTTTCCCAGTCCCTCTGCCCTCATTTGCCCTCCCCCCTCTAAAAAACACTTTTGAAAATCTCTGTATCTCATCTTTCTGTGACCTTCACCAGTGCTCATTAAAGAGTCAGGGACCGGGCACCTGGGTAGCTCAGTGGGTTAAAGACTCTGCCTTTGGCTCAGGTCATGATCCCAGGGTCCTGGGATCGAGTCCCGCATCGGGCTCTCTGCTCAGTGGGGAGCCTGCTTCCTCCTCTCTCTCTCTCTCTCTCTCTCTCTCTCTGTCTCTGCCTGCCTCTCTGCAAACTTGTGATCTCTGTCTGTCAAATAAATAAATAAAATCTTTAAAAAAAAAAGAGTCGGGCACCAAGTACATAACCAATGTATGTCTGTTGAGTTGAATTGATATGAACTAGGTAAAAAGATGCAATGATAGAAGTAGTATTATTGGTTAGAACCTGGAAGTCACAGTGAGAACCACTCAACCCCTCACGTTTGCATTAGTGGTCTACAACTTCTGCGGGATATATGAGGCTGCTTGATAGTCTTCCAAATTAAGTTGCAGAAAGTCTTTTTCTTGTGTAGAATCTACTGGTAACAATAAACTTGCTATGTTTCCTTGAGTGAACAATGTATATGGAAAGGACAGTTTTATCTCTTCTTGCTTTAGGTGCTGAATATGAGGATCAGACCAGCCAAAAGGAGAAGGAAGATGATAAAGTCATTCCTGGTGAAAGCCATACCTATGTCTGGCAGGTCCCGAAAGAGAACGGTCCAATGGCCTCTGATCCGCCATGTCTCACCTACTCATATTTTTCTCATGTGGACCTGGTGAAAGACCTGAATTCAGGCCTCATTGGAGCCCTGCTGGTTTGCAAAGAAGGTAAGTGTGAGAGAGGGTAGGACTCAGATGAAATAAGCAGGGAAGGGTCAATTATTAAAGCATCTTGTTTTCATCTAAAAGAGGTTTCTTTTCCTTAGCAACATGCCCGTGGAAAGAAAATACTACATTCTATGGACTGTCTCAGTAGTTCCTTTTGTAAATTTTGTGTTAAGTTCCCTGAAAGCTTTCTGGAGATAAACACATCCATCTGTGTCATCTGTATCCCAAAAGCATTTAAAACTTGTAGAAAAGCAGGGCGCCTGGGTGGCTCAGTTGGTTAAGTCCAACTGTTGATTTCAGCTCAGATCTTAATCTCAAGAGTCCTGAATTCGAGCCCCACACTGAGCTCTGCACTGGGCTCTGTGCTGGGTGTGGAGCCTACTTTAAAAAAAATAGGAGAAGAGTAAACATTTGTAACTTGTTGTTCTAAAAATCATCTTAAATTTAATTAACCCTTGGGCACCTGGGTGGCTCAGTCGGTGAAGTGTCTGCCTTCAGCTCAGGTCATGATCCTGGGGTCCTGGGATGGAGCCCCACATCGGGCCCCCTGCTCAGTGCGGAGACTGCTTCTCCCTCTGCTTCTACCTCTCCTTATGTTCAGGCTGTCTCTCTCTCTTATCAAATAAACAAAATCTTTTTTTAAAGATTTTATTTATTTATTTGACAGAGATCACAAGTAGGCAGAGAGGCAGGCGGGGGCGGGGGGGAAGCAGGCTCCCCACTGAGCAGAGAGCCCGATGTGGGGCTCGATCACAGGACCCTGGGATCATGACCTGAGCCGAAGGTAGAGGCCTTAACCCACTGAGCCACCCAGGTGCCCCTAAATAAAATATTTTAAAATTTTTTCCTTAAATGTGTTTTTGTTTTATAGTTTAAGAGTATACACTAAATTAGGAAAGTAAACATTGCAGAATTTTCTTTAATTCTAAGTTTTTAATAGTGAAATCAGTTTCACGGGACTTTTGTTTCTCCTTTAACTATTAGTGCATGTCCCCACAATTTAGTGGCTAAAAATTACAATCATCATTATCATTTCTCGTGGTTTTTGTGGGTCTGTCATGGAATTTGGGAATATGTTTACTTGGTGGTCTATCTCAGGATTGCTTTTTTTTTAATGCTCTAGCCAGTTATTTGTTTGTGTATTTATTTATTGAAGAGAGAGAACAGGCATACGCACGCATGTGGAGGGAGGGGCAGAGGGAGAGGGGGAGAATCTTCAAGCAGACTCCATGCTGAGCACGGAACCCAGCTCAGTGCTTGATCCCAGGACCCATGAGATCATGACCTGAGCTGAAATCAAGAGTCAGACACTTAGGCGACTGAGTCCCCCCAGGTGCCCCCAAATGCCCTAGCCCTTTAGACTCTTCCCAACCCTTTCTAGTCCCTGCCTTGAAGACTTGGCTTTGGAAGAGGAAGAGGAGGGCAGGAAGAGGCACCAGAGCCCTGGCCAGACTGGAGACTCTGTATGAGCTGCTCTACCTCTCAGAATGGCAGCCGGGTATGCAGTACTCTCGTCTGAGGATTTCTGATGAGGCTGTAGTCAGATAGTGCTGGAGCCAAGGTCATCCTGAATGAACCTTTATTCACATGTCTGGCACCTAGGCTTGGAAAACTCAGATAGTTGGAGCTTTCCACAGGGTCTTTTCAGCATGGGAGCTAGAGGGTAGCCAGAAGTCTTTTTCCTTTTAAATGGACTTTGTTTTAGAGTAGTTTTTAGAGTAGTAGTTTTTAGAGTAGTTTTAGTTTTACAGGAAAACTGGGCAGAAAGTAGAGAATTCTCAAATACCACCTGTCCACACCCCACCCACAGCCTCCCCCACTGTCAGCATCCTGCGCCAGAGCGGTGTGCTGGTTAGAACTGGTGAGCCCGCAGTGACGTAGCGCTATCACCTGAAGTCCTACTGTGCTCGAGGGTTCACTCTTGTTGGTTTACACGCTACAGGTTTGGACAAATGTAGAATGACACGTATCTACCATTATAGTATCATACAGAATAGTTTCCCTATTCTAAAAATCCTCTGTGTCCTACCTCTTCATTCTTTCCTGTCCCACTCCCTAGCAACCACTGAGTTTTTAAATTATCTTATCAATAGTTTTGCCTCTTCCAGAGTGTCAGATAGTTGAAATTATACAGTACATAGCCTTTTTATATTGATTTCTTCCACTTAGTAATGCATTTAGGCTTTCTCTGTGTCTCTTCATGGCCTGATAGTGTTTTTCTTTTTAGCACTGAGTAATGTTCTGTTGTCTGAATGGACCACAGTTTATCCACGCACAGTGAAGGACATCTTGGTTGCTTCCAAGTTTTAAACAGTTATGACTAAATCTGCTATAAATATCCATGTGTGGGTTTGTATGCATACATAGTTCTCAGGCTCTTCGGGTAAATGCCAAGGAACACAGCTGCTGGATCGTATGGCAAGAGTATGCTTTCTTTTGCAAGAAACCACCAACCTCTTTTCCAAGGTAGCTCTATCATTTCGCATGAATGAGACTTCCTGCTGTTCCTCACCCTCACGAGCTTTTGGTGTTGCCAGTGGTTTGGAATTTGGCCATTCTTAAGGGTATGTAGTGGTATCAAATTGCCTTAATTTGCATTTCCATGGTAATATGTGATGTATGAAGCATGTTTTTATTTAAAAGATTTTATTTAATTTTTTTGAGAGAGAGAGAGAGAGAGCGCACAAACAGGGGGAGGGGCAGAGGGAGAGGGAGAAGCAGTCTCCCTGCTGGGCAGAGAGCCCAGCGTGGGGCTCGATCCCAGGACCCTGGGATCATGACCTGAGCCGAAGACAGACGCTTCACTGACTGAGCCACCCAGGCGCCCCAAGCATCCAACTCTTGATCTCAGCTCGGGTCTTGATCTCAGGGTCATGAGGTCAAGCCCCATGTTGGGCTCTGCACTGGACGTGGGGTGAGTAAGTGAGTACATAAATAAATAAATAATCAAAACATGTTTACATATAAAATATAAACAAATAAATTTAAAATCAAAAGAATTAATTGGCAGGAAATTGACTTAAAAAGTCAACAGAGAGGCACCTGGCTGGCTCAGGCAGTGGAGCATGCAACTCTTGGTCTTGGGGTTCTAAGTTTGAGCCCCACTTTGGGTATAAAGGTTACTTAAAAATCAAATCTTTATTGGGACGCCTTTATTTGGTACCACCAAACTGGCAGGGAATTTCTCTTTTTATTGCCCTTTAGTATTCCCCAAATGGGTAAAGGATGTGAATAGATATTTCTGGGGTGGGGGGGAGATATAGAAATGATGAACAAGTATGTCAAAAGGTGCTCCGCATCACTCATCATCAGGGAAATACAAATCAAAACCACAAAGAGATACCACCTGACACCTGTCAGAATGGCCAAAATTAACAACATAGGAAACAACAGGTATTGGTGAGGATGTAGAGAAAGGGGGACCTTCTTGCACTGTTGGTGGGAATGCAAACTGGTGCAGCCACTCTGGAAAATAGGATGGAAGGTCCTCAAGAAGTTAAACATAGAACTACCCTGAGACCCAGCAATTGCACTACTGGGTATTTACCCAAAGGATACAAACATACAGGTTCAAAGACATACACTATATATACTACTATAGCCAAATTATGGAAGGGGCCATCCATTCATTGACTGATGGATGGATAAAAAAAGTTGTGATGTGGGGGGTGTGTGTGTAGGAATGTTATTATATGATGGAATATTACTCAGCCATAAAATAGAATGAAGTCTTGCTATTTTCAACGACAGTGATGGCACTAGAGGGTATAATGCTAAGTGAAATAAGTCAGAGAAAGACAAATACTATGTGATTTCACTCATGAAACTTAAGAAACAAAAAAAAAATGAGCAAATGAGAAAAAAAAAAAAGAAACAGAGAGGCAAACCAAACCAAGAAATGGGCTCAACTATAGAACAAACTGACAAACTGAGGTTACCGGGGGGGGGGGGGGGGGGGGGGGGGGGGGGGGGGGGGGGGGGGGGGGGGGG